>JAATLQ010028393.1:29898-54319 GCA_013421005.1 Heliconius erato x Heliconius himera | reverse complement strand
TAATGTCCAAGCATACATCTCACAGCAAAATTACGGCTTTACACGCTGGTTTTAAAAATTACACTTTTTTTGGTTAAAAATAACATTTTTAGGAGAACAGCCTTTAACTCAAATACGTCAAATCAAATGTCAATCGTTGACATTTGGCGCGAAGTCTAATTACTAAAAACTGAACTGAACTAAAAACATTTTGCTAACTTTAAAACGATTAAGTTTGAAACAGAAACAAAAAGAAGAATATTTAGATAGTTTTTAAGATATATGCATGCACTAAAGCAAACAATATGAGTGACAATGATGTGATGATAATGGAAATAGACGATGTGGATCCGAAACCTATAAAGTCATCTGCTGGACAAAGCAAATGTAATTCTCATCTGCCTTGGATAGAAAAGTACCGGCCTCAAACTTTTACGGATATTGTAGGAAACGAAGACACAGTTTCACGATTAGGTGTATTTGCCCGGACGGGGAATGCACCAAATATAATAATAGCAGGTCCGCCCGGTGTGGGCAAAACAACTACTATACTTTGTTTAGCCCGAGCACTTCTGGGAACTTCTTTTAAAGATGCCGTTCTGGAACTCAATGCTTCCAACGATCGTGGTATCGACGTCGTTCGGAATAAAATAAAAATGTTTGCCCAACAAAAGGTTAGGATATATAAAACCTTTGTTATTATTACTTCAATTTTTTATTATATTTATAAATCTGTTTACTAAAGGACATATTTCTTTTGCAGGTCACCTTACCAGCTGGACGGCATAAAATAGTGATATTAGATGAAGCAGACAGTATGACCGATGGTGCTCAGCAGGCTCTCCGTCGCACCATGGAGTTATATTCAAGCACAACTAGATTTGCTCTTGCAGCCAATAACAGTGAGAAAATAATTGAGCCTATACAGTCCCGGTGCGCAGTACTGAGATACACAAGGCTCACTGATGCTCAAATAATGGCAAAGGTTTGTTACAGTTTGTCCGTATCAAGGATATTTGTTAATTTATACAATGAATAAACTTATTCATTTTGAACTCAGAAGGCTAATATTTTTCATAATAAAGCATAAAAAAATTTAAACAATTTTTTTTATTACAATAATTATTATAAATTCAATAACATTTTAGCAACATGTATGGAACATGATGCTAAGATGTTTATGTTATATGACAAGGAATAGATTAGAGAATTTTATAGGTTTGTAATAATATTTATAATTATGACACATTTTAAATGAAACTATTTTAACCGGATTAATCTGTGATCCATGCTATTTGGTATTATACACTTTTGGAAATGGTCACACGTAGACTGACCACCCTATGTGATATGCAAATACTCGATTAATCCAGTTAAAATGGTTTCATTTCAAAATATAAACCACTGTTGAATATTATCACTCAACAAGCAATTTCTTGTGAATTGGGCAGTACTTGGGAAATGCAGTGTATTAAGTTATAACTTAATTCTATCTGTTTACCTTGTTGTGTGTAGGGCACACCTGATAACATTTATATATATATATATATAACTATTTTCCAGGTGATAGAAGTGTGCGAAGCGGAAAAGCTATCATACACAGAGGAGGGTGTGAGTGCGGTGGTGTTCACTGCGCAAGGCGACCTACGCGCGGCGCTCAACAATCTGCAGGCGACTGCGCAGGGTTTCGCACACGTCAGCCCCGACCATGTTTTCAAGGTCCTATGATTATTTACATTGTAGTATGCCAATTTTTATTCCTACAGCAGGGTTAACGAAACTCAGTTTTAATACATTCTGTTTCTGGTGTAAATCCCAATTTTTTATAAGTTGTGTATTATGTGATAGATTTCAATGCCTCGTTCTATCTATAGAATGATAATGAAAATAATTGATTCTCCTAGGTATGTGACGAGCCGCATCCCTTGTTGGTGAGGGGCATGCTGACGGCGGCGCTGGGCGGGGACGTGGGCGCGGCGTGCCGCTCGCTGGCGCAGCTGCAGCGGCTCGGGTACTCCGCCGAGGACGTGCTGGGCGTGGTGCTGCGCGTGGCGCGCGCGCTGGACGCGGCCGAGGGCGCGCGCCTGGCGCTGCTGCGCGAGGCGGCGCGCGCGCACCTGCGCGCCGCGGACGGGCTCGCGTCGCCGCTGCAGCTGGCCGCCATGCTGGCGCGCATGTGCCGCGCCGGCACCGCCAGCGCCGCCAGCGCCGACGACTGGTGAGGGCGCGTGTATAGCTGCTTGTTTACTTTGTTAACTCACTAAAAATATTATATGTATTCTATTTTTGTTAAACTTATTTGATTTATAATATTTAAATATTGATGTGACCAGTTACTTAATTTTTTTATTGTTTTGCAGTTAAATATCAAGTGTGTTTTATATATTTTTTTTATATCTATGCTATAAATTTATAAATTATCTAAAAATATTTAATTGGAAACTCGACAATTTCTATTCTTATGATTTTATACTACAGTAACACCACATGTCTTAAATTTAATGTATGCAACAGGTTAATGGCCAGTCTCTATAACTTATCTATCTTTAACAACTTGTTAAATTTATTGTATAGTTTTAAGTTACAACATTAGCTATAAAAACGTAACATCAGGTATAAAACCGTGTAACACATGTAAATGAAGTGAGTAAATACTTCATTCAGCTATGACATTGACGTCTTTTAAAAACAAGAAAGAAAAATATATTTTATTATTTAATTTAATTTATACGAACTGGTGAAACAATAGCTTTAAATGTTGTTTCTCTTTTCAGGTGAGTTTATGATTGATAAATGTAAATAATGTTTGTAAAAGTGTGAACATCTATTTATGTAATAAAACTCTTTTCAGAGCAACTCAATTCTAGTTATAGTTTTACTGTTCACCCTAATATCCAAGGATAATTATAAAACAACATTTAAAACTATTGTTTCACCAGTTCGTATAAATTAAATTAAATAATAAAATATATTATTCTTTCTTGTTTTTAAAAGACGTCAATGTCATAGCTGAATGAAGTATTTACTCATTTCATTTACACACATATAAATGTATTGTGTCTTTAAATGTATCATTGAATAGTTTGTTAAAGGTAGATAAGTTATTGAGACTGGCCGCAAGTGTTTATTGAACTATTATAAGAAGTATAAAAAATACATTACAGAGTGACACTAATGGTATTCAAAATGCTTTAACATTTGTTTAATTCATTATCTTTAAACTACTTCATTATAAAATAAAGAAAAACAAATAACATGATTTCTTGCTTTATTATAAAATATATCTTTATAAAGCTTACAAATGTAAATAAGAGTAATTTAATAATACATATACATGATTTATAATAGTAAGTGGTAGTGTGTGTGGCGGGGGGCGGCGCCGCGGCGCTCGCTACGCCGGCGCTATCGCCTTGTTGTGCTCGTCCATCAGACTCTGCAACAAGCAGAGCGCACTATAGCTCACTGTAGCACGGCACGGCATGGCACAGCACAGCTCAGTGCAGCACGCGCTGCTCCTCTTCGGCGTCGCACTCGAGCATCTTCTGGTGCTCGCCGCTCAGCGCCTGTCGTACGTCACACTCTCACACGTCAATTTTATTATAAAAATTAAACCTTTTCCCGCACGAAAAAGCAGATTTCCCCAAATGCATGCCGTGTAGAGCGCCCGACCGCGCGTCGCCCGCTACATTCGTTAAAACTATATAAATACTTAAAATATAATGTCAACTTGCAGGAATATATTTTCTTAAAATTCGAGCCAATTTAATGTTTAAAATGAGCGGACAATTGGAAATGACAAAAGTGGTGAGTAATTTTGAATGAACACTATCATGCACAATTGCAATGTGTGTTGGTGTGGTGTGTGGTGTGTGGTGTGTGATGAGGGGTTACCTTGAAGTACTTGACGGTCTTGACGCGCAGCTCGAGCGTGGCGTCCTCGTCGCACACGAACAGCGCCTGCGCGTGCTGCTGGAAGGCGGACACGGTCCACATGTGGTTGACGCCCTCCTCCACGGCCTTGGCCAGCGCCAGCGCCTTGTGCGCGCCCGTGATAAGGATCATGACCTCCTTGGCGTCCATGACGGTGCCCACGCCCACGGTGAGCGCCTGCCGCGGCACCTTGTCGATGTCGTTGCCGAAGAAACGCTTGTTGGCCTCCAGCGTGTCGTAGGCCAGCGTCTTGACGCGCGTGCGCGACACCAGCGAGGAGCCGGGCTCGTTGAAGGCGATGTGGCCGTCGGGCCCGATGCCGCCCACGAACAGGGTCACGCCGCCCGCCTCCGCGATGAGCCGCTCGAAGCGCTGGCACTCCGCCACCAGGTTGGGCGCGTTGCCGTCCAGCACGTGCGCGTGGCCGGGCTCGATGTCCACGTGCTTGAAGAACTCGTTCCACATGTAGTAGTGGTAGGACTCGGGGTGGTCGCGGGGCAGCCCCACGTACTCGTCCATGTTGAACGTCTTCACGTACTTGAAGGAGACGCGGCCCTCGCGGTAGAAGTCGATGAGGCGGCGGTACATGCCGAGCGGCGTGCCGCCCGTGGGCAGCCCCAGCACGAAGTAGCGTCCGGGGCCGGGCGCGAAGGCCGAGATGCGCTGCAGCACCAGGCGCGCCGCCCAGTCCGCCACCGCCGGCGCGTCCTCCAGGATGATGAGACGCATGCTGATCCTCCTGCAACGCACACGCCCACACAAATATGTTATAAACGAATTTCGAAACAAACTCCTAGTACTCGCCTCCCCTAATTTATATTATTCTTAAAAGTTGTTTTTACTTTAACATTTATCTTTAATATTCTACTAACTGGTGTTCTCTGACCCTCTTGTTAACGATAATGTTTATTTCTCAACGGAGGTGAAGATTCATCGCAAACAACAGATAACAAGTCATTGTCCTAAATATCGACAGCGACCACAGTCCAATAGAGGACGCGGACGCTATATTCCGGACACAGCATTGTAGGCAGAGGCAACCTAGTGTTAAGACATTCCGTTCCCCACTTTCCACCGAATTCTGGAGACATAGCGTGTGGAGCGGTGCTTTGCCTCACCACCAGAGCAAAGTAATGGAAATATATATAAATTTAAATAAATAATTCATTTTCTCGAGTGGGGATCGAACCCTGGGAGATGGGTTTGACTGTGCCACTGCGCCACGACTGGCCTCGAAAGATTTTTTTTATTATTAAAAATATGAATAAATCGAAATAATAGATTTTTTCTTTTTAATTGTTTATTATAAATATGAAATATCTTTACTTTTATTGAAAAAAAAAGGAAAACATATCTTTCAATGTCATTCCACTGTTGAGGTCACTAACCTTTTAAAACCTGTTGTTTTAGCGAAATTAGCGCTTGGCTCTTTTGTCGAAGAAAGAATTGTTTTACATACGAGTATGTAGTATGTATGGTCACCTCCGTCTTTGTTTCTGATAAGAATTTAACGACAACAACCACTCATCTCCGCGGCGTCTGACCGACGACAGATAGCTGTATTTTGTAATTACTACTATCAGGCTATCAGTATAATAGCGATTAAAATCACCAATTGAAAAATTTAATAAACTAGAATTGCAAGATTCAACCAATCTCAACAACGTCTCGAGTAAAGGACGTGCTCGATTGGGCGGTTTGGACCCACTAGGGATGCCCGATGATCATCGATTTTCCATGAACATCGATGTTAGTAGTTAAAATATCGATGTTTTATCTAAAACATCGTAACATCGATGTCAGCAGGGACACAATCGATATTTAATCGCGTAAACATAGTTTCAAAATTATTACTTTTACAATAGTTTGGTAAAAAAATTGGAACATATAATGTGTTTTTACTCCCCATTGTTTTAAATGTTCAATAACTTTTTGATTGATGTTTTGATTGAAAAGTCGTATTATATTGTAGTTGTTAGGATTCCGTACCTTTTAAGGAAAAATGTCTGTCAAGAGCCTTTATTTCAAGAATGCTTGGAAATATCGAATTGAAATTCAAATATATTCAGATCTACGGCTCTGATTTCCTGAAAAATAAAAGTATTTCTATATTTATTTAAAAAGAGATATAGCCGTTTATATAGCAAAAACTGCGTATTGCCGTACTATAAAGACAATTAAAATTAATAAGATACTTTCGGTTGTAATTCTAGGAAAAAATCTAAAAACTATACATTTGTGGTTAAATCCTAAAAAATTATAGCCTTAAAGTGGGGTTGGACAAAATTTTATTTTAAAGCCACTAAGTTTAAATGAGGTATCATATGAAAGGACTCTGGTTAAGTTAAGCGTGAATTTCACAAAAAACTTAAGATCTCCAATTTTGGTACGGAACCCTCGGTGGGCGAGTCCGACTCACGCTTGTCCGGAGTTTTAATAATAATATTGTGCAAAAAAAAAACAATGTTGGCTGACATCGATGTTCGCTAACATCGAAGTTTTTCTTTCGAGTTTTATCGAACATCGATGATTTAGCTTCGATGTTTTTCGGGCATCCCTAGGGCCCACGTCTACACGCATGACGCAGGGCGCAGCTGGTAGCCACTGACAAGTGACATATGTCACGTCACGTATGTGACGTTTTGGTAATTATTAAAAAACTATGTGACATTTATTATCTGTGTTTTACTTTAGCTTTGGTTCTAGTCGGCGGAGAATACGGAGATACGTCTTTTTTTAAATGTAAAGCTAAATCTTTGCTGTGAGATATAAGTTTAAACATTATAATGCACGTTTAATGAAGTAACATCTTTGAACTACCCTCATTTGTAGAAAAAACATCGCTAAAAATGTGTTGATACGGAAAATGACAACTATTGAGAATAATAATAAGCATCTTAAGTAAAATGACTCTGTGTTACTACCAACGATATATGTATATGTAAAGAAATGAAATGAAATACTTACTTAACTTCACGCTATATCCCTAGCGGGGTATTCAGAGAGAACAGTGCCAAACGGTCTATGCGTACCTCTTTCACCTCGTCCACTGTCATCAACCTCTCATTACATGCCCTTTGGGGTTTCCTTATGCTTTTTACGTGACCTTCCTCCAGTATATTTGATACCGTGTTACCAAGGTCAAACAAGTCTTCCCCCTTACTCTCTTGCCGCTCACTTTTCCTTTTCATCTTAATTTTTTTAAGTACGGGTTTGAAATATTTTACAATATATGCTGCATCCATAAAAGGGGTACAGTCGCTTCTCCCTATATATTTAACAATATACCATAAAAGAGATACCTAAGAAAACGTAACATTTTCTCAAACTGATCATTCAAACGCAAATTTAAAAAAAACAATGATACTTGACAACGCTGTAACTTTGGAAATTCTGCCCCGACTTCGATTAGCATGAGCCTCAGCCATATTTATCTTATCTATATATAGAGAGTGTTTTTATCACCACCACTTTCAATAAAACCAGAGTTTTACCTAGTCTATAAAAGTCTAATACATTTTTTTTTTGACAAAATAAATACTAAAATTGTCGTTGTAAAATAAAAGGCCATTTGTCAAGAATGACTCAGTAGTTTCGGATGTGGGTAACTGTTATATATTTCTTAAAGGGATTTTTATAAATCAGCTATATTCACTTAATAATATAATAAAGTCGGCTTAATTATTCGATAATAATCTTTACTTATAATTAGGTTCGTTTTTTATGTTTCACGAAGACAACAACAACAATAATAAAACAAATACTTATTTTAGAAAACGTATAAGATGCGAACGTAGCAGGTCTCGAACCCGCGCCTCCTGGAAACCGACCAGGCGCTCTGACCACTAAGCCATACGTTCTCATCAAGCTACGTCGAAATTTTTATACGCCTGTTACAGCTTATTTATGTTGTTTCAGGTTCGAGTCCCGCTACGTTCTAAGTTTTATACGTTTTCTAAAACAGGTATTTTTTCTTTCCTAAGTGTGGAATAAGACTGTAATGAGATCATTTCTCGAGGAATACATTAGTATTCCTCAAATATACTAATAATGAATATCTTATACATTTTAAAATAATTTTTCGATCATTAGATAAAAATAAAATTTATTAGAAATAAAAATAGAAAGGTAAACAAAGAATACGTTTTCCAGTAAATATAATTTATTTACTAAACAGTAGTTACATATTATTACCTAACATATAACGACATAAAATTTAATGTAGCAACATACGGCCGACATCCAACTGCAATTCCCTCGGAGCGGGGTCGCACTCTTCTCTCTCTGTCTCTCTTCTTATTACACTTAGCTATATAAATTTAAATTTCAACAGAGAGCACTTTCTTTTTAGTAAGTAAAGTCGAAATTATCAATAGTATTCGACTTGCGTGTCGTCCAGTAGATAAGTTTAAATAAATAAATCATCTTCTTAATTTGTAATCACCATTAAAACGGTTAAATTATAACACTTTCATACTTTCGTAAAGTATTCCGGCGAAATTTAATTGAAATAATTGTCATTGATGTACTTTGTGCGAAAATAAACATAAAATATATCAGAGCGAAGGATTGATTGATGAGGTCAGTGGCTGCGCGCGCGCTTGGCGGGCGGCTCGCCCTCGCCGCTCCAGTACGCGTACTCGGGCAGCCACTTGAGCAGCTGCGCGTCGAAGAACTCCTCGAGGCGCGGCGCCGGCGCGCCCCGGAACAGCGCGCGCACGTCCGCCACGAACTGCGCCACGCTGGCGTAGCCGCCCGCGCCCGGCTGCAGGCGGCGCCGGATGGCGTCCAGGCACGCGGCGCGGCCCGGCGCCGGCGCGCGCAGCGCCAGCGACAGCTCGTACTGGCAGTACAGCTCCAGCGTGATGCGCTCCACCACGCGGCGCGCGCGCCCCTCCAGCGCGCCGCCGCCCGCCCCGCCCGCCTCCTCCTCCGCGAAGTTGACGCACAGCAGGCACTGCCACGACTCGCTCTCGTCGGGCAGCTTCTCGATGGTGGGGATGTGGCAGTACTGGTGGAACACCTTGGGGCACTTGTCGCAGCACATGAGCTCGCCGCCGTCCATGCACACGGCGCACCAGTCCTCGTTGGGGTCGGCGCCGCGGCGCGGCTCGCGCGCGTCGCCGCCGCCCGCGCCCGTGGACGAGTGCACGACGGCGGGCGAGGGCGCGTCCGCGCAGCTCTGCTCCGCTACCACCTGGGTTCAAACGTATTATGTTAATATTTATTTAAGTGTATTTAACAAAATAATATTTCATATTTTAGTACGGTTATCTATTCTGTAATGCACTGAGTAAATCGTAATATAAATGTTTTGGTAATTTATTGGTGTTTAAAAAACGGTATTTAATTACTTAACATCTATTACGGTAGGCGATATAAGTACGCGCGCAGGGCCAACGCTATTTTTTCTGCGGAAATCGTTCCCTTTCCCGATCCTGCAAGAATTTCGGTATAAAAAATTGCCTATATGTTAGGCCTTACAGTTTCACGCTGTATCCCGCACACAGCAGGGTAGGCAGAGAGAATCTAGTGTTAAGATACTCCGTTCCCCAGATTCTGGAGGCATTGTTTAATTTTGGAAGGAAAATGTAAACGAAACCAAATGTGTCATCTGTTTGGAGACAGGGGATACAGAAAATTACACGCATATCGCAGGCTCCGGAAAATGCCCTGTATTCAGAAAAGCAGTGCAGGAGGTAAAAAAATCGGGACAATGCTTAAGTTAATGCAAATTAACCTAAACTATTGTGAGGCTGCACATGACTTACTGATGCAGTCGGCACGGGAACTGAAATTAGACATGATATTGATCTCAGGGCCTTACAAGCATCTGGACAGTGCATCGTGGATTTCTAGCGAAGATGAGAAAGTGGCTATATGGGTTTGCGGTACAAACTCTTTCCAAAGCACGAATAATAAAACTGACAGCGGATTTGTAAAAGAAAGGTAGATGGGATACACTTCTACAGCTGCTACGCACCACCACGTTCAACGTCCTCCTTGACGACCTAGTAGAAGACGTACAAAATAACTTCCCAGTTGCAATGGCATCATGCCCCGGGCGCTACCCACAAAGGGGCGCCAAAAGGTCTGCAAAACTGCAAAAATGTTCGTCTGGGGGGCGCTGAAAAGGTACTTTGCACCGGGCGCGAGTTCCGCCCGTTACGCCACTGCTGCTGCCTGTGACGCAACAGTACCAAGGAAACAAAATAAAAACCCGTTTACTGGTGGAATGATAATATTGCTCACCTGCGGAAAAAATGTATTCGCACCAGAAGGCGCTCTCAAAGATGTAGGAAGACACCACATTTTGAGCAGCTGTATAAAACATACAAAGAGGCACGCTCAATGTTTAAACAAAGCAATCAAATATAGTAAAAGGAGCTTGTGGACTAAAATGCTTGAGGATATAGAGAGTGACCATTGGGGTCGACCTTATAAAGTAGTCATGAAAAAACTAAAGAACCACCGTATACTATCACCAACGGATCCGATCGTGATGAAAGAAATAGTTAAGTTCTTTTCCCACAGCAAGCAAAGGTTAAGTACAGCATGGTCCTGCATCCTAACGAATTCATACCACCGGTGTCGCAAAAAGAGGTAATGGATGCTTGTAATGGGATAGAACATATTAAAGCACCTGGATTGGACATCTCCAATGTAGCGTTGTAACAAGCAATAAAAACTATATCTACAATGCTCGTCTCCAAAAAAAGTACATTCCCGACAATCCGGAAACGAACGGAACGAGACTGGCTCCTCCCTAAAACGAACAGACTTATAAATGACCCATCGTCATATCGCCCCTTGTGTATGCTTGATAGAGCCGGAAAGATATCGGAGAGAGTAATTCACGGAAGGATAGAAAAGGTGATTACAAAATATTAATACGGGTTTAGGAAAGGGAAATCGAGCATAGACGCTGTTGATCTCGTGTTGAATGCTGTTAGGAAGGCAATATCAGGGACTAAGGTGGAAGAGAGGCTCTAAGAAGTACTGCCTCGTCGCAACCCTTGACATTAAAAAGGCATTCAATACAGTGAAATGGGATGTCGTAATGACTTCACTCTTAAAAATGAAGGTGCTAGCTTACCTACGCAACATTATATCCTGCTCATATATAATTCGGACGATGGACCAAAAAGATATACAATCACTGGGGGAGTACCACAAGGCTCCGTTCAGGTCCCCTTTTATGGAATATTATGTATGATGGATTGCTTAAGTGTGAAGTCCCGTGCGAAGCCAGACTGGCTGCATTTGCCGACGATTGTGAAGTGAATTGGACTTTCGACAAAACTTTCCAAATAATTAACGCTGGATGGACCTAGCTGGACTACAGCTAGCGGAACATAAAACGGAGGCCGTAGTCATCACCAGTAGGAAACAAATAGAAACAACTTCACTCAGTGTCGGCTACTACCAGCTTACGACGCAGCGGTACATTCGTTACCTGGCTACAATGATTGATTCGCGTGTTAACCTTCAAAAACATGTAGAACATGCCGCGGCGAAGGGTAGTCTCGAAAACCTTGGCTCGACTTATGCCCGACGTCGGAGGGCCTAAACAAAATAGAAGGAGGCTACTAGCGTCAATAGTGATCAGTCAGATCAGTGCTTCAGTGGTGCTCCACTCTGGTCTGATGCACTAAAGAAACAAGTGGTGCTCCACTCTGGTCTGATGCACTAAAGAAACAAGTAGCAAGACGCAAGATGGTCTCAGTGTATAGGATGAGTGAACTCCGAGTAGCTAGCGCATTTCGTACAGTTTCTATGGAAGCAGTATGTGTGAGTTCCTCTAGAAATAATGACTGCGGAACGAATGAATCTGCATCTGTACAAAAGGGCTAACACCGAACATAGTCGAAATAATGCTTTCAGGTATATCAATCTGAGAAGCGACAAGTGAATTCGCAAAGAATGTCCTAAAAATCTACGTAGGAAAGAACAGGCGCGGAAAGAGTAATGAAATAAAATTCATCAAGAGATAACCTTTGCTAATCGTCCCCCCGTGAAGTAATGCCTCGCGGTTACGCCACGGAGAGTTGGACGTTAAGAAGTGTGAGGGTTTTTTTAGTCGGTAGAGGCCAATTCAGGCGAGTCCGACATACGGGGTCACTGATAGACTAGATTAGATTAGATTATGATACAGAAGTGTATTTTACCCTTGAAGAGAAAAAAAAAACACACACACCCGCCACACACCCACTCACACATACGAATATTTTTATTTTATCTTACTTTATATTTTTTTTTCTATTTTATTTAGTTAGTAATTTATTTTTTTATATTAAGCAACGCCTGTGAGGTGGGCGTTAATAACCGCGACACCGTGCTTCACTAATGCGGTTATTATCGTACACATCGTTTCTTGTATAACTTTGCTAAATGTTTGAAATAAAGGAATAAAGCAATGATGGAAACAATATAAAATATATTTTTATCATATAAAAGATTTTTTAAAACTACCAATGTTCTTCAGAGATAACGGGGATTGATAAGGAATTAATGAAACGTACTTATTTATAATTATTCAAATATATCGTCAGGACTCGCCGTAAATTTCGATTGTTTCGAAAAATTTGGTCAATATTAGGGGTCGCAATATCGGACCATTCAAGCAAAACCGGGATTTTCGATATCGACTTCAGAAAAATCCCGGGATCCCGGTTTTTTCGATATTTTAGTTTTTTGTACCAAAATTAGTAATTTTTCAAGTCTCTTCTTATTTTTAGGGAAGTAGTAAATTAAATTATATTTACTAAATAAAATAATTTTTAATTATAATAAACAGTTTAATAATAAATCACTTTAGTAATAATATTTATCAAATATACTATAAAAAAAATATATAATAATTTGCTACGAAAAATATCTTATAGGCTTTATTTAACAACATATATTTTGCAGCGTTTTTGCATCGATGGGCGGAATTTTACAAGGAGATGTATGAATGTGATGACGCCTCAGTCTCAAGTAGCAGCGAAACGCTGAGTCTTGATGAAGCTGATGGCGAAATCAGTGTAAAAGAAGTTGAGAGTGCAATACTAAATCTGAAATGTGGTAAGTCAGCGGGAGCAGATGGAGTTATTGCTGAGATGATCAAATATGGTGGGCCACGCGTCTTGGACTTGTTCTGGTTTTTGTGCAATTTATGCTGGAAATCAGGGAAGGTACCAGACGATTGGCGAGATGCGGTCATCGTACCTTTGTATAAAGGCAAAGGTTCACAGATAGACTGCACAAGCCATCAGATTAGCTTAGATTGTAAAGTTTATACTAAAGTTTTAGCGAGAAGAATGCAAGAGAGGTCTGAAAGGCTGTTGTGGGAGGCCCAAGGAGGCTTTAGACCTGGAAGAAGGTGTATGGATCAGATCTTTTCCCTCTGCATGATCACGGAAAAATTTTTGGCCGAGAACCAAAAAGTTTTCTGTGCTTTCGTGGACTTGGAAAAGGTGTTTGACAGAGCGAAATTATGGGAGATACTACTCCGATACAATGTGAGCAGACCTTTGTTGCAGGCTGTAAAGTCTCTTTACAGAGATCACCCAGCCTGCGTGCGAGTAGAAGCTGGCATGTCGCTCTGGTTTGAAATCCGATCGAGTGTTAAACGAGATTGCGCCATGTGCGCCAACAACCAAGCTGTGGTTGTTCAATTTGTATTTGAATAGCTGTCTCCAAGGAGTGAAGCAAAGTGAAATGGGAGTGAAAGTAGGTGACCTGAATGTGAATTGCCTGTTGTTCGCAGATGATGCAGTGCATATTGCATCATCAGAATGCGAGTTGCAGGCATTGGTCACCACTCTGAAAGAAAGGTGTGAATATAATGGTCTAAGCCTCAATGCGAATAAGACAAAGGTTCTGTTTTTTTGAAAGAGATGAAGAAAGGACGGAATGCAAGATCAGTGTAAATGGAAAGATATTAGAACAAGTGAATGAAGTGGTGTACTTGGGAAGTATGTTCAGTAGAGATGAAAGATGCGAGATGGATGTGGAAAGGCATACTGCTGCCGGTAACAAGGTTAACGGAGCCTTAGTTGCATTGATGAGATGGCGAAACGCCAGCACAACTGCGCGTTTGGCCGTACACAATGCCGACCGACTCTGTTATACGGCAGCGAAACGTGGGTATTACAGAAGAAGAATTAAAGAAAGATGAATGGCGTAGAGATGCGATCTCTTCGTAGGATATGCGGAGTCAGTTAAGCGGCACACAGAATGGCAGGTACTAGCGAGGATGTCACGGTGAGAATGAAGAAGAACGTGCTCAGCTGGTTTGGGCACGTCGAACGAATGAGTGATGAAAGAATGGCAAAAAAGATTTATGATGGAAAAGTGAGCGGTAAGAGAGGTAGGAGGAGATCTCGGTTGACCTTCGAAAACAGTATCAAAGATACTGGAGGAAGGTCACGTAAAAAGCATGAGGACCTCCCGGAGAGCATGTATAAAGAGATTCATGACAATGGACGAGGCGAAAGAGGTATGTAGAGACCGTAGCGTTTGGCGCTCCGTTCTGACTACCCCGCTAGGTATAAAGCGTGAAGTTAGTTATAACATATATTTCATATTAATCAATATTAACGAAAAACAATAATGACACCTGGAACATCGACGGGCAAGAAAAACGTGCAACAACGACGCCCAATGAGAAAAAACGGTATTCGTACGTTCGTTGGTCGGGTCGGTCAAACTCGGTTAATGTCGTAAAATTCCAAATTTTGAGGAAAACTCATCGCTTACTTTTGCCGATGTATGTTATGTACCATTGTATACCTTAAATAAGCCTGAATTTAATAGCAGGCATTTTTTTAATTCGAATAACTAACTTTTAACTTTCTAAAATCCGAAAATATCGAAAATCCCGGTTTTTTGGAAAATTAAAACCGGGATTTTAAAGACCTATATTTGGTCCGATATCCCGGGATTTTTGAATCCCGGGATCCCGGATTGCGACCCCTAGTCACCTAATTTAGCGTAATTGTTTGTTAACAAGTACAACTGGTTTTACATGCCTCATTCGTTGCATGGAATTCTATTTAAGAATCTCATGGAAAATTATACAATAACAAAGAAACAAAATGATACAAAAAATTATGCAATACTACGCAATTTTTTGTTTATATTGGACAATTCTCTGCGGATCCTCAAGAAGCAAGAAACAAAGATTACAAAAGATACAGGTCGCACCAAAAATTGCGGAATTTAAAAAAGAACATACTCAAAATAACGCTTGAAAATTGAAATAATGAAAAAGTAGCAAAGTACCTGCACTCCATTAGAGTCTAGTTTAGCGATGGTGGCCATGAGGTCCTGCACCGACTCGGCGCACACCTTGTCCAGCTCGGACGCGCCCGCGCCGCCCGCGTCCAGCGGGCTCGGCGTCTTGGGGTTGGTGGACGTCACGGCCGAGCTGGCGCGCGCGCGCCCCAGCGTGATCTTGTAGTCCGCGCCGCCGCCCGCGCCGCCCGCCTCCGCGCCGCCCGGCGCCTGCTGCGGGATGTGCCACTTGGCGGCGGGCGGCGCGGGGGGCGGCGGCGCGGGCGACGGCGTGCGCGGCCCGCCGCTGCGCCGCCCGCCGCCCGCGCCGCCCGCGCCGTACGCGGGGTTGTACGCGCCCATCACTGGAAACGACGCATTTATTACGTCATTTCAATAACATTCATCATCAGAGATATTCAATTTTTAGTACCAGAATTAAACGTCACGCTTTGCCTCGTTACCAAAACGAGAAAATTAAAATATCTCATTCTCCGAGTGCGAATCGGTATTATAATATAGTGTAGTATAGTGATACAATACGGCGTGCGCTCACTCTGGTGGTAGGCGTGCTGCAGCGCGGGCGCGGGCGGCGCGGGGGGCGGCGGCGCGCGGCGCGAGCCCGACGCGTTGAGCAGCCCGCGCAGGTTCATCTCGCTCATGCCGTGCAGGTGGTGCGGGTGCGTGGTGGACGTCACGTGCGCGTGGCGCAGCGGCGTGTGCGCGCGCGCGCGCGCCGCGTGCAGGCCCGCGTGCATGTAGCCCACGCCGCCCATCACGCCGCCCACGCCGCCCACGCCGCCCACGCCGCCCACCCCGCCCGACACGGCTTGCACGTACGACTGCGATTTCAAACATGCTATATAAGTTACTTTAAAAACGTATTGTACATATACACATTTGAAAATAAAATTCATGCATGTATGTCTACTTTTAAAACCAAACTAGATTGTTGTCTAAGATACTACATAATTTCCATTGATGTCGACATAAATAAAAAAAGAAGATAATAATAAAGAGTGCAGAGACATAAAATGCTTGTCAAGTGACCAACCTGGTATCGTGCCAACGTCTGAGACATGAAACACAACAGACACAGTGACGTGAGTAAGGGCGTGGCGCTCGTGCACTCACTACTACACTACGCGAGGGCCTCGGGCGTACCTGGTGCATGGCGACGTGCTGCAGCGCGGCCACGGCGGAGTGCGGCGGCGGCGCGGGCGCGGGGGGCGGCGCGGGCGGCGTGGGGCTGGCGCCGCCCCCCGCGCCGCCGTCCACCTTGCCGTCCACCACGATGGCGCCCAGCGAGGACAGCACGCGCACCAGCTCGGGCAGCTTGTCCAGCGCCAGCGCGATGCGCACGGGGATCTCGGGGTTGGGGATGTCGGCGCGGCGGCTCTTGATGCGCTGCAGGTGCGCGGCCACGGCGCGCTTGCTGTGCAGCACGGCCGTGTCACTGCCGTGCTGCAGCGCGGCGCCCACGAAGCTCACGCAGTGGTCCGTGATGGCGGCCAGCTGCTCCAGCGCGTCCTTCTTCTCGCCCAGCGTGCGCTGTTTGGCGTCGCACACCTCGTTGAGGCGCAGCACGAGCTGCTTCCCGCGCGTGTTGACGGCGTTGGTGAGCTTGACCACGGTCTGCGTGATGTCGTGCACGAGCGCGCGTTTCTTATCGGCAATGAGAGCCTGGCGGTCTCGGATGACCTTCATGGCGGAGCCCAGTAGCACGCGCTTGTAGGACACCTCGGACAGCAGCGCGGTGAGCGAGGCGCGCGCCTGCGCCGCCATCTCGGCGCTGAACTGGTAGCGGTGGTCGCGGTGGTGCTGCAGCTGGCAGTCGCGGCACGTCAGGCGGTCGCAGGTCTCGCAGAACAGCGCCAGGCGCTCGGCGGGGTGGTCGCGGCAGAACATGTCGTGCGCTGCGCCGCTGGCCGCGCGCAGCTCGGACACGGCCTCGTCGCGTGACTTGATGGCGTGCTCCTTGGTGATTTTGAGGCGCTGGTGCGCAAGCACGCAGCTGTCGCAGATGAACTCGGCGCAATCCACGCAATAGCTGGAGGCGGGCTCGGGCTCCTCGCAGCTGTTGCACTGCTGCTCGCCCGCGGCGCCTCCCGCGCCTCCCGCCTGCTCCATCGCCACCTTCTCGAGGACGAATCTCTGGTCGATCATGTTGCTGGGCTGGCAGTGCAGTCGACACGCAGCGCACAATATGGTAACGCGCCCAGCGCCTGAAATAAAAATATTTTTCTCAATGCTAAGCGTCCGAAAGAAAAATAAATAAAAATTTAATAGATACCAAATGACGCGCTTCATCTCATATATCTGTAACTCATTTATTTTTTATCATAAAGTGTTGAAATTTTACATTTATATTTTAAAATATATTTGCTATCAATGACGTAAAACAAATATTAATAAAAGTCATAAGTTATTTAATAAAAAAAAACAAAGTTATATCGTCATAAATAAGTGCCATAATACACTTATTTAAAAAATATTATTTTTAAATTATTAAAAGTAGCTTAAGTATACTAAATCTAGACTTTTAAACAAAAATTATGTGTCATATGTAATACAAAATTAATATAAATAATGATAGCGACGTAAACAAAAAAATATTCTATGACTTGCAGAAGTTCTTCAGCTTCGTCAAACGTTACCTTAGATATAGTTATACTTGGTGTGCTGAAGCTTGAAATGTAAGGGTCAGAGGTATACAACAAAATGTAAAAGACATCTTCATTCTTGGCTGATCGGGAACACTTTCTGGCGTGATGCAACCTGTACCTTTTGTAATCCTTATTTCTTGCTTCTTGAGCATCTTCAGAAAATTCTCCAATAGGAAGAATTGCATAGTACTGTTTAATTTGATTTCCATGTATAAGAATTTTATGCACCGAAGAAGGCATGTAATACCAGTTACATATAATTGAGCTGTATTAAATGTATATTGACCGAAT
Source organism: Heliconius erato x Heliconius himera (assembly GCA_013421005.1). Lineage (NCBI taxonomy): Eukaryota > Metazoa > Arthropoda > Insecta > Lepidoptera > Nymphalidae > Heliconius > Heliconius erato x Heliconius himera. The sequence goes on along the minus strand of JAATLQ010028393.1, from coordinate 36,194 downwards.
TATCCGACATTTATTGCAAATCCTGATGACATAGATTGAAGAATTATGTAAAAACGTTTTATCCTATATATACCTCATCCATACCAGTTATTTCTGCAGAGCATTGGTAGTTTTGAAAAAAATCTTCTAGCTGTGTTTCCATCATTGCTATTACCAGTATTTTGTCGTGGTTTGTCTGCATGCAATCCGAGGTCCTCACCAAAACGTATTTACACTAGCTTTTTTTATCCTTTTGACTTTATTCTCGGTTGTTGTTGCAGACCACTTTTTGAAAGATAAATTATATGAAACTAGAGGGCGCGCGCGGCTTCGCCCGCTTATTAGGAGAGAATTCTAAAAAAACCACGAAACACGTGTTCAATAAAATATTTTTAACAGTCTAAATTTAAATTTTTATAAACATCGGTGGCAATTTAAAAATTTTTCCATATAAACTTTCAACCCCTTATTTGAACCCTTAGGGGGTGAATTCTTAAAAACCATGAAACATGTGTCCAATGAAATATTTTTAAGAGTCTGAATTTCAAATTTTATAAAAATCGGTACAGATTAAATTTTTTTTCCATACAAACTTTCAACCCCTATTTCATCCCTTTAGGGTTAAAATTTTTTAAATTCCCTTCTTAGTGGATGTCCAGAATATGAAAATAAACATCCGCCCAAATTTCACGTTTCTACCATCAGCGGTTACGGCTCTGCGTGCGTCTTACCTCAGTCAGTCAGCACAAGTCCTTTTATATATATAGATATGTAGTACCATCTCCATACACATGATTCAAGTATGTAATGTAGATAGCCCATATTTGAAAGTTTCCGTTGACCTCCCATGCCATTACTTTGGTAAGGTCATTCATCTGCCTAGTTGTTGCCCCACACACACTGCATGAAGCACTAAATTGTGTATCATCAAAGTGTTTCAGTGCAAACGAATTAACTTATGTTGGACAAAATATATGTATATTTTGTTTAAGTAACAGTAATGGAAACAATGTGGAAAATTGTGGTTACTCTAATAATAGCAATAATTAGTTGGTCTTTTTATATTTGTCCAGAAAAGTGTTTTCTGCTGAACCACAATAATCAAATTAAATTAAATATTTTATATTAAAGATAGTATAATAAGTTCTTTGATTTTCACGATTATTATACATTTTAAATGAAACTTTTTTAACCGGATTAATCGCATTTGTTTTGTATTTTTATACATTTTTTTGGAAACCCGACGTTTCGAACACTTTGTGGTAGTCCGTGGTCACGGGTAGACTGAGGTGGCGTTCGTCTGTCAGTTGACAATTATTGTATCAAACTACCGCCAACGATTTGTTAATTGCCTCGTGTACTGCCCTGGATTCCTGCAGAATGAGCTGATAGTATTTTGCCCTCTGGTATGGTGGGTTTGAGACTTCAATGATTTTATAAGTGGGTCCCAGGTGGTAGAAAGTTTCCAGCCATCCTCTCTATTGAAATTAGGCTGTTTTTGTATTTCAATAGCCTTGCGGATCATTCTAGGAATGTATCTGTTTTCCTTAGCGAGGATTTGGGGTTTATCAAACCTAATGTAGTGGCTGGGTTTATTCAGAGTATACTCCCACATTCCCCACTTTTTGCCAAATTTTCGAGACATTGGGCGTTGAGTCACGGAACTCCATACCACGCTTTACCTTGACGCCACGAAGGCCTTAAAATTTAAAACATCTGAATAAATTATAAATACCTAAAAAATCTCTACTTCCAGCAAGTTTTTCCTCAATTTTAGCCTTGACGCAGGGCTCACAAGCCGAGTGCAGACACTCCATGAGCTTGGGCGTACCCTCGCTTTGCGCCAGGCACTGCTGGCAGAACACGCAGCGCATGGTAAGGAACAACGACCGGCCGGTGGGCGAGGCCAGCGAGTCCGCGCCCTCACCCTCCGCTTTGCTCTCCGCGGCCGCGCTTGTACCAGCGCCCTCATTTGTGCCGCTTACCTGAAAAAATGCTACGATATAACACTTTTTTATTTTTTTATGCACAAGGCAAACGAGAGGTGCTTGGTGGTAATAGATCTTCTAATCTGTGTTTCATACACAGAGAGCAAACAAATACAATTTTGTTATATGTATAGATTTAGCTAATTGTAAGAATGAAACAATTTTAGCATTATAATTAATTATTATAAATTTGTCATTAAAACAGCATCAACTAATGACAAACTCAATTGTAATTCAAATTTGTACAAAGGTTCTGTCACTTTGTCATTATGATACATTATTTTAAAATTTAGTCTACTTAATAATCAATTTATAAAATGTGCATTGACATTATTTGAATGTACTTTTGCTTGAACCACCACAATATCCAGGATACTTCATATAGCAATATAAAGCCTAATTAATAAATCATGTTTTTATAACACTTAACAACAACAGCTTTACAACAACAACTTAACTGTCAATTTTTTATTTTTGTTTTAAACATGATATGTTTTAGAACAGCCTCAAACACTGCCTCCACTTTGATCATAATAGGATGAGACAAAAGTATTTTCGTATTTTGAATGTATTATTATTTATTAGTAATCAAACCTGCTTGGCTGCGCTGAATTCGGTACATTTTAAAGATTTATTACAAAAAAAGGACCGGACCTAATGCGGTATCAATAAGAGTAGTAGGAAATTTTAGTATGAAAGATGAGGTTTGCCCTGTCACAGATAAAATCATTGCCATCTTTTAGAAAGCGGGGCGAGATCGACATATTAGTAGCTACGACATTGCTAAAGAACTGGAAGTTGATAATAAAACAGTTTTACGCCATTTACGAAAGTCTGGGTACAAGAAAAAACTTGACATTTTGGTACCACATGATCTTACTGAGAGAAACGTAATGCAATCTGTTCCCATTTGCGATTCTTTGTTGAAACGTAACAATTCCGAACCATTTCTTAAACAGTTGATTACGGGTGATGAAAAATAGGTGACTTACGATAAGAATGTGCGAAAAAGATCATGGTCGAAGCATGGACAAGCCCCACAGACCGTGGAAAAACCCGGCCTGACTCGGAACAAAGTGATGCTATGTGTATGTATGGTGGGATTGGAAAGGAATCGTTCACTATGAGCTTTTGCCACCGGATAAAACTATCGATTCTGACCTCTACTTTCAGCAACTGATAATGTTAAAAAAGCTATTAAGAAAAACCGCACTTATCTATAGCCACGCAGCAAAAATAGAGAGAGCTTGGCTGGGATTTGTTGATACTCCGTATAGCCCCGATCTTGCTCCATCAGATTTCCACCTGTTTCGGTCGACCAAAACGGCACATACATATTATCTATTTCTATTTCTATATATAAAAGGACTTGTGCTGACTGACTGAGGTAAGACGCACGCAGAGCCGTAACCGCTGATGGTAGAAACGTGAAACTTGGGCAGATGTTTATTTTCATATTCTAGACATCCACTAAGAAGGGAATTTCAAAAATTTTAACCCTAAAGGGATGAAATAGGAGTTGAAAGTTTGTATGGAAAAAAAATGTAAACTGCACCGATTTTTATAAAATTTGAAATTTAGACTCTTAAAAATATTTCATTGAACACGTGTTTCATGGTTTTTAAGAATTCACCCCCCTAAGAGTTCAAATAAGGGGTTAAAAGTTTATATGGAAAAATGTTTAAATTGCCATCGATTTTTATAAAAATTTAAATTGAGACTGTTAAAAATATTTTATTGAACACGTGTTTCGTGGTTTTTTTAGAATTCACTCCTAATAAGCGGGCGAAGCCGCGCGCGCCCTCTAATCTATCTATATATATAAAAGGACTTGTGCTGACTGACTGAGGTAAGACGCACGCAGAGCCGTAACCGCTGATGGTAGAAACGTGAAATTTGGGCAGATGTTTATTTTTATATTCTGGACATTCACTAAGAAAGGATTTTGAAAAATTTTAACCCTAAAGTGATGAAATAGGGGTTGAAAGTTTGTATGGATTTATTTTTTAAATCAGCACCGATTTTAATAAAATTTGAAATTCAGACTCTCAAAAAGATTTCATTGAACACGTGCTTCATGGTTTTTTAGAATTCACTCCGTAAGGGTGCAAATAAGGGGTTGAAAGTTTGTATGGAAAAATCTTTAAATCACCACCGATTTTCATAAAAAAAATAATTCAGACTGTTAAAAATATTTTATTGAACACGTATTTCGTGGTTTTTTTAGAAGTCACTCCTAATAAGCGGGCGAAGCCGCGCGCGCCCTCTAGTAAATAAATAAAAAATAATACTAAAAAAAATTTTTTTTTCTTTGTATGAACAATAGGAAAATACTTTTGCCCCGACCTTATATGTACCAGGTTGATAGTTGGGATCAATAATAATTAGTTAATTATGGCATTGTATATTTAAACATTTTGCTATTTACTCTAGACCATACATTATTTATCATTAGACAACCTTTAGCTTACCACTAGAAGCATTAGTTATCCTCCCCGAGACTGACGAGCCTCACTAAGGTCATACATGCAGGTGTAACACGATCGATGGATCAATAGTTGTCTATGGTTAGAGGACCGCAGTATCTATCCATTTCACTCTTATGTGGGTTCAGCGAGATATTTGAGAAATTGCGATTTTTTGCAAAAAAATCTTAGTCGTAGTCGTAAAAAAATAGTAGGCCTTTTGTGTCAAGTTAAAACAATCGGTTTAAATATCTTCAAAATAACGTCGACACAATATTTTTTTTAAATAAGGGAATGTAGGTCTTATTAGTTATGCCACCACTTGCTAAGAAAACGACAACACAAAATGGATATAATTAATTTAGATAAACATTCGGTTAGTATAATCTACTTATTACTAAGATTAGTTTATACTTTCATTCTATTATCGATACTTAGAATGAAATCATAACTGATCGGTGTCCGTACATAAAAGATATATAAAAAAAAATGATTGGGGACCTTTATTAATGTAGTAGAACACAAAACTATGATTTTTTACATTTTTGTCGCATCCCCGTCGAGTTTGAGGGCGTTTGATTCATCTTTACGAATACTTTGATACTAAATCGTAACCAGGGTCTGATGATGGAGCTGGACGGTGGCCATAGGAATTACGTAATTAGAAGACGCAGCCCCATCGAGTTTGAGCTCGTTTAATTCCTCTTGACAAGTACTTAGATACTATATGGTAACTAGGGTTTGATGATAAAGCTGGAAGGTGGCCATATAGGTCGAGATCCCATTGCTTAAATGTGCAGGGATCAGTTTTTCTAATGAAACTTATATTTAAGCATGATACATGATAGTAGATTGAATTACACTAGGGTTGCCTAAAAGAATCCTGGCACAATCACCTTCAATTAATGTTTTTCATAACTTGTTTTCGGAGAAAATTGCACTGGGATTAAGGAATTGAAAAAACAATGGTTGCCACCTCTCAGTCTTCCGCAAGCCCAGGATTGCCTGGTTTAAACAGTCACTTAATGGTAATATTTGCACTCATGTGTGTTAATTAATTATCGTATCAAAATAAAGCTTATTTTTTTTCATCACTAAAACATGGTTGCCTGGAAAATAACTGCTGCAGCAAAGGTTGCCATCATTTGAAATATTTTATTCCGATTCCGTTTGACTGAGAATAGATGATGAAATGCACGGTTTGCCTTATGTTTTGAAGTAAAATATTATATAATAGAAGGTCAATCTTAAAATTAATGTCTATTCTACTTGTTCATCTGTTAAATGATGATTTTAATCATATTAAGTACATACAGAAAACTAATTAAACATGAAATCATCCTTGTATTAAGTCTTTGCTAAATCTGTTTTCTAAATACTAATACTCATTTAAATTATCATTTTAAAACAACTAAATTATCTAATTAAATAAATGTTTACAAATATCGATCTATTATAAGGTATTAATTACATCATGTTTCCTTAATATAATGAAGGGTGACACATTATTGTGAATATTTTTTTTATTTATTAAGAATTTTTTTTCTGTTTCTGTGTTTATGGGTTTGTCTGTCGGTTTGTTCATGATAATCTTAGAATCAGCTTAACAGACTTAAGTAAAGTTTACACTATTATATTTTGGAAAAAATTAAGTTAACATTTAGTATTTGTTTTATTTAAATCAAATCAAATCAAATCAATCTATATATATATATATATATATATATATATATATATATATATATATATATATATATATATATATATATATATATATATATATATATATATATATATATATATATATATATATATATATATATATATATATATATATATATATATATATATATATATATATATA
>JAATLQ010028393.1:19257-29888 GCA_013421005.1 Heliconius erato x Heliconius himera | reverse complement strand
TATATATATATATATATATATATATATATATATATATATATATATATATATATATATATATATATATATATATATATATATATATATATATATATATATATATATATATATATATATATATATATATATATATATATATATATATATATATATATATATATAAAATATTTAGTTTGCCAAGTTTGATGCATAATATTTTTTTACTGAGATGACAGGAATTTTAGTTTTCAATGAATGTGGATATTATCAATAAAGTGATAATGTTATTAGATTATGAAAGTCATTGAGATTAGTAAATAAATCATTGATTTTTTGTTGTGTATTGCTAGTTAAAATGTTTTATATATACAGTAGTAGGGGATAGACAGCCAAGAAATAGTTGATGGTCTCACTGTGTGTAAATTATTATTTTAAAAGTTTGAGCATTAACTTGAACTTTTAAAGTCTCTTTTGATATAGTATAATTCAAAATTTAGATATCATACTAGCAACCTGGCCAAGCTTTTGCCCACTCATAATGTAATATTATTTATTCAAAAAACTGAATCATGACTTGGATATTTCTTACTATATGTTCGCAGTTTTGAATTTTTATTTTAAGTGTATACTTTAAAAGTCCACTTTTCAAATATTATAAGCACAACTAAAACTATTTGAGTATTCTGCATAGTATATGGAAAGAATAACTTGTATGTTATTGCAAAAAACAGAGCTTATAAAAAAAATGATGTACTCAAAAAGTAATCAAAAAGTTCAATTGTTATGGACATCAATTTTTTTTTATTTGATAATGCATTTTTTCTGTTTGCATTAGTTGAACAATTTATATACTTATGATTTATATTGACTCAATATATATAAAGTTCTACAGATAATTCCAAATTGATGCAACAAAGAGCACAAAAACTATTAAAGTTTAAATTTTGATTTGGCTACACATAAACCTTGTAGTATAAACTAACTAATTGACTAACTTGTCTTTAGCATATAGATAAGTATTAGAATTTAGATCTCAAGATCTTAGGGAGTTCTGAAGTCTAAATTCTTGTTGACAGAGTTGACATTCAAGTTCATTTTATTTTCTCAAATATAACTATACAATATGGTATAGGCAATCCCAAATCTCAATAGTACAATAATGGATTGTATTTTTATTTTACCAATATTATAAAAATAATATTTTCTATATTTCATTATAGGTGTTATTCACACTACTTCTTCCAAAAAGTTGTGGTTTCAGTTTATTCTAGAGATACCTCTTTTAGTCTACCAGAGAGGTAAAATTAGAATATACGGGAAATAAAATAGATAATAAAAATAGTAGTACTTTCATAAAATTAAGTATACTATACTATTACGGGAAATAAAAAATAAAATAGCAGTACTTTTATAAAATTAACTATTATTCTTACGTTTCCTTGTGAAGCTGCTCTATCAGGAAGTTCATCAGGAACTTCCTCCTTGATAGTAACGCCAAGCAAAGGGCCCAGATCCATCAAGGCGCGTTCAATATCCTCTCCACATTCCCCGCCCGGGGGAAAATTTACGTTTTCCATTCCCGTTTTGCTCTTGAACACTATTTAATTCACTGAAGTTGTTTAAGTCTCATTTTCACCAAGGAAAAGTTAATCCAGAACTTTCACTTATACCTAAATCTCGACGCGAGCGCACGTCAACATTATTAATTGACCACTTATTGCAAGACGAGGCTTCAATGGGATGGTTTTTACCTCTAGTTATTAGGAGCAATAGACAGCCTAGATTGAATTCTTTAAAATCATTTGAAACTTATTGTATGTTAACCATTGAAATGTAAAAAAGGATTCAATTGTTTTATATAGTTTTTTAAAATAAATATAACAATTCAACATGCGTCCTTTCAGACCTACATTAGCAACCAACTATAGACAACATAGACTTTTATTTTATGTCACATTACGATGAACGAAATATGGATTTGCCATTATATTGTAATAGACGGAAATGTTCAGACAGCAAAATTTTGCGGCTTGCCTGCCGGCGGCCAAATTGTTTTTTTCTAATAAATAAATTACTTTAGGGCTAAAAGTATTATACGAATAATTAAATATTATTGTTATAAGTTATTTAGACGAAAATGGCAAGCTTCTTTAATCTTAATATGTTGTTTTGTTACATATTTCAATATAATATTATTTACTAAATTCTCACATGGCATATTATGATTAAATTTACAATGTTCGGAAAATTTAAATTAATATTACATCATAAAAATGTTGTTGAGTTTGAATAAATTAAATTACCTAGATAAAACTTTATTGACACTAAATGTCAAAAGAATGTGGTGACACCTTCGTCTGTCTGTATTTGAGTGAATCGTGTTTCTAGTGTCGTGACACAACACGTCAAAATTGTTGAAAATGGCTGACTCTGGACCCAGTAAAAGCGATATTGAAGCTGTTTTTCAAAGATTAAGATCTATTCCCGCTAATAAAGTGTGTATATTTCAGTGATCATATTGTGTAATGTAAGTCACCAATGGTCACCCCATGTGATTTTCCTGTGCAGATATGTTTCGACTGCAACGCAAAGAATCCTACGTGGTCGTCGGTGACGTACGGTGTGTTCATCTGCCTGGACTGCTCAGCGGTTCACCGCAGCCTCGGAGTGCATTTGACTTTCGTGCGCTCCACGCAGCTCGATACTAACTGGACATGGAAACAATTAAGGAACATGCAACTCGGCGGCAACGTCAATGCAGTATGATGACATTTTATATTCTAAACTTGTAACAAAAAAAAAACAAACTGTGATATGAGTTCTTTACATTACTTGTAGGCCTATTTATTGTGGCTCGTAGAAATCTCTTTAACCTTGTCAATATGATTTGCCTTCTGTATCCAGACACAATACTTCCGCACAAATGGTCTGACGACAGAGGATGCTCGACAGAAGTATAGTTCCCGCGTTGCACAACAATACAAGGATAAATTGAGTATTATGTCGGAACAGGCTATGAAGACATATGGAACCAAGGTATTATATTAAAAGTAGTATTTTTACAAAATTATTGACTGGATAATATATGGCAATAAGTTATTATCAGATAAAAGAATGACTCGTTTTTATGGTTATGAAAATAAAATAATTTGTTTATTGTAGTTAAAATTTGAATTTGTCAGTTGCACTTGGAGCCAGCATCTGCAGAGATAAAAGAAGAGAAGAAGCAAGAGGTAGACTGGTTTGCAGAGCATGAAGAGTTTTCTGATACTAATGCTAATAACATTACAACTCAGGTAACCAAACTGCCATCATAGACATTGGTAGCCCTTTTTTGTGTACAAAGTACAATCTTGTTATCGGGCACTTAAATAGATTGAAACATCCAATAATCCATATATAATGATAGAAACATTCTAGACAAGGTTTTTAAGTAAGCACAATTTTCACATTAAAATGTCTTTGTAGTGTTGATGGAGATAAATAAGAAGTGCACTTACAGTTAGCACTGAGTTTAATGAACACACCTGACTTGATCTTACATAAATTCCAAACATTAATTTTCATAAATAATCACCATACCATGTTTTTTTTCTTTATTATATTCATTTTATTAAAATATATATTCTTTATTTTCAAAATGAAATATATTTGTTTTATTACAGATTGGTGGAAATTTTTTAACTATTGAGTATTACCATATTTTCATTAAATGACATTGTAAATTTACAACATATAACATTGTTTTAAAACAATATAATGAAGTAAATTACCAAAATATTGATTATTGAATGGAAATAATTTAAATATCACAGGCTTCTTTAAATACGGGAGGTCCAGGGGGAGGAGGAGCTTTGAGTTCAGAGGCTCGCCTGTGGGGCTCCACACAGAAAACCACAGCCCCTGTTCGCCCTGGTGCTAGGAGATCTGGAGTAAGTACATGATGGGTAGTTAGTTGTTTTTTTATGGACAAGTTAATTTTTTGAATGTATTTTGTTCCAATAGCTTTACACTGTATCCTGGATATAACAGGATAGATAGGATTGATAGGATGGAATCCAATGTAAAGATACTCTGTTGCACTGCCTTATTTTCAAAGTGGTGCGCATTGAGTGTCTGAAGTAATCAATGCACTGTCATTTTACTAGAATGAAGAAAATGAAAATAATTCATTCACCTGAATGTAAATCAAACTCCTGACTATGGTGTTTGAATATCAAATAAAATAAAGCACAGCTGCTTTAGTGCCACTGTGGAAATATATTTTAATCTGTGTGTAAAATAATTTGAATTAGGTAATAATTTTTTTCTTAAATAGTTGTATTAATTGATCAGTTTTATGGCAGCAATTTTAAACATTTAAAAATTGTTATTCCACACTTAGTCAAAATTCTTATGCACTGTACAACATAGCTCGATATGAATGTATAGCTCAGTTGGTCAGAGGTCATGGATGGTTTTCAAAGAGGCACGGGTTCAAATCCCGCTACGTTTTTATATGTTTTCTTAGTAAGTATTTTTCTGTCCTAAGTGTGGAACACTATAAAAAAGTTTAAAAATAATATTCTCTCTGGCCAATCAATAATTCCAAGCAATTATCTTTTTGTAGTGGTAAATTGTAAAAATCTCTCGAGATATTAACAACGTAAATAAGTTGTAACAAGTGTATAAGAATTTCGACGTAGCTAGATAAGAACGTATTGTTCCCAAAGAGGCGCGGGTTAACATTTTTATACGTTTTTTTAATAAGTATGACGGCATTTGTTGATTTAATTATTATGTTTTAAGTTGGGGGCTCGTAAGGGTGGTTTGGGAGCAACTAAGGTGGCTACAAATTTTGAGGACATTGAAAGAGAAGCTATCATGGCAGAGAAGTTAAAAATGGAGGTAATCATTGTTCATCAATCATAAATTAAAATTAAAAATTAGTTTATGCTCTATCCCGTACACAGTAGGATAGGCAGAAGGAGCCTAGTTGCTTGCTTGCTGAGTGGCGGAACTCAACGCCTTACTTTGCCTCTATATACTTGTGTCTGCCACGTATGCTGATGATATGGCACTTCAAGTCACAAAGATCCAAACATAGTGTCTACAAAACTTCAAGAACATCTAGGTAAAGTTGCAACTCGGTTTAGAAAATGGAGAATAAAAGCCTTTCGAAGTCTATACATGTGACATTCATAAAAGACAATCAATTCATAACTGGTGGGCACCAGTGAAACTAAATGATATGATTTTACTTCAGCAAAGCAAAATAACAGTAAAGTATCCGAGAATGCAGTCTCGTTACTAGAGAAGGGAAATAAACATTTTCACAATTGTTACGTTTATAGTTAGGTTAGGTTAGTAGTGCGCATACACTGTATTGCATTCCGCAGACGGCGGCAGCGAAGGCTACCGGCGCGGACGGCGGCGCCGCGCTCGCCGACGTGGAGGCCGAGGTGGCGTCGCTGCGGCTGGCGTACGCGCCGGCGGGGGGGGCGGCGGCCGACCGCCTCGGCATCGCGGGCGCCACGCGCGCGCTGCACGCGCACGCGCACGTGTCGCACTCGGCCGCCTCCGACATGACCGCCATCGAGCAGGAGGGCGCGCCGGCGCCCGCGCGCGCGCTCGACGACCACGACCTCGACGACTTCAACAGCGTGTTCGTGATGATCCGCAACGAGCCCTGCGCGCGCGCCGACGCGGGCTGGGAGAGCATCGAGCCGGAGCCCGCGCGCGCCGTACGCACCATGTTCGCGGAGGAGCGGCCCGCGCCCGCGCCCGAGCAGAGGGCCGCGCGCCCCGCTCGGCGCCAGGAGCCTCGAGACGAGTCTGCCGTGAAGAAGTTCGGCTCGGCTAAATCCATCAGCTCGGCGCAGTTCTTCGGCGAGTCCGGCGGCGGCGGCGGCGACCGGTGGGGCGCCGGCGGCGACCTCTCGCGCTTCGAGGGCAGCAGCAGCATATCGTCGGCGGAGCTGTTCGGCGGCGGGGCGCGCGGGGGCGGCGGGGCGCGCGGGGGCGGCGCGGGGTTCGCGGCGGCGCCGGACCTGGACGAGGTGCGCGAGTCGGTGCGCGCGGGCGTGACGCGCGTGGCGGGCCGCCTGTCCTCGCTGGCCAACGGGGTCGTGTCCTCCATACAGGAGCGGTACGGGTACTGAACGGACGATACCCGTTTGAATGTACAACACAGAAAGATACAAACACTTTCCGTAATATACTTAATGACTTATTTCCTTTAACTGTTTTTCAGGGAGAGAATTAAAAATAGTTAAATTTGTAAGAAAATTTTAATATTACTTTTGTATCATTTCATATATTATATGGAGGTTACGTTACTTGCGTACTGTCAATTGATATATAAATTTATTAAAAAGCATTCAATTTTAATTACATGTTTGGATAAGTGGAAATTTGCATATTTACATATATTTTTCTATTTCTTTATTCTTGCGTATTTTACAAACTATGCTATGACTGTGTTATATTTGTATTTTTAGCCATTAAACCAGGATCACCGATTGTAAATATTGTAATATAACAGTAGTTATGAAGTAGTGTTAGTGTCACTGCACTGCCACTTTGCAAGTGAAAGATAAAATGGTGTCTATAGTATGTTTAATTATATAAAGCTTACTTTGGCGGCCATGTTGAATAAACTAATCAATATTATTAATCTTAAAAAATAGACAGGTCTTCTGACAACCTATTTATAATTTTTAGAATTTTAAATTTAATATTATTACTAACTAACCCCCAAAACCCTGATGATGTTTTTCTCGATGTCTTTTAAAACAGAAAAGTAGAATACAATGTTTTGTCATTAACTTATCCCGTACCAGCACACAAACTGCGGGAGATGTGTGAATATAGCGTTAGTATTGACTACTGGGACGTTAGTCTTATATGCACTTAGCTTAAGATCCATGTAAGCAAAATATTTATAATGAGGGACAATAACTGTACATTCTGTCACTTGCTGTAAATAATTAGAATTTCACTGTTGAAAATTTAATTGACTTGCTAATTTTACACAATAATATTCAAAGGATTCTGGTCGAATGTCTCGATAGGGAGGCGGTGCCCGGGGGAGGGGGGGATACAGCGTGAAGCTCTTAAAAATTTTATGTTAAATACAAAAGTATGTATGTATCGTGCAAAGGTCGTTCTGGCGCAGTGGCACAAGAGTGTGACTATAACGCGACGGTTGTGGGTTCTATCCCCACTCGAAGGAAATTCAGTGGAAAGTGGAGAATGGAGTGTCTTTACACTAGGTTCCCTCTGCCTACACTGCTATATGCGAGATACAAGCGCGTGAGAACGTGAAGCTGTTTTATATTTATTTTTCTATCATGCAAAGCTCTGCCTGCACCTCTTACTTATTAGATAATGTATCTTTATTTTAGTTTGTTGTTTTACTATATTATTGTTATCATTGGATAGAGAGTACTAGGTTTGCCTTCATTGTAGTAGCCACCTGGGTTATTTTTCTCGGCTTTTATGTTTTACTCCTATGATGATAATTATAATTGAGACACAGAATTGTATATAAAATTTATATGTTATTTATGTTTTTATTTCATTTTATATACTGTAATATTCAAAAAGTATTGTATTAAAGGTAAATGGTTATCACCATACTTGCTTGTATAACAAACCCTAAGCTTGTTTTTTAACTCTGTTTATACCATTCTATGTAATTTCTAAATGTCACTTAGGTGTAAGAGCTGATCAAAGTCGGGGTCCACTATTCGTTTATATTTTATAGTAATATTGATTTGTTCTTCTTTTATAGGCACTATTATTTCTAGTGTACATTATCATATTTTATATTGAACGATGCGAGGAGTTCTTGACAGTCAGCATTGAGCTCCACAATTGCTTCGCAGCGTACAAATACCAGCATTTGTTTAGCTGTTATATTGAATTACTGTATAGGAAACAAAAATAAATAATACATAATATGTAACACGAGTGGTTTTATTGGCGTCAAGTAACTTTCTTAGCTACAATGCAGACATTCTCCAGCGACACGCTAGTGGGCACGTAGTGCACGAGGCGGGCTTGGAACCCGTTCTCCCGCAAGTATAACACTCTGCCCCAGTCTATCAACGCCTTGGCCCGTCTGCCGACCTGTTCCCGTTGCTCTTGCTGCAAGTTGAGGAGACTGGCACCGGTCTCGGGGGGTGTGGGGGTCCCAGGGGGCGTCGCCTTGCGGTCGCGGCTGCGTCCGTCGCCGCACGTCGCCCACGACACTATGCCCAGCATCACGTTAAACTCTTCGGGGCCGATGCCCAGATCCTAATGGATTATTATGATTATATTCGTTATATTCTTCATTGATGCTTCATGGTGTTTATGGTATTTAGTGATCAAACCGTTGATAAATTGTATTCAAAATAGGAACAACGTATAACCCGGCACAATCACCTGCAGCGCGGAGGGGGCGCGCTCGCAGCGGTGGTGGCAGCACGTGGCCAGCGCGAGGCCGCGCGCGCGCCGCGCCGCCGCCACGCAGCGCAGCGCGTAGTCTGGGAACAACACACGGCAGGGTAGAGGCGGAGGAAACCTTGGGACCTAGTGTTAAGACACTCCGTTTTACCTGTACCTTTTAAGGAGTGCCGTCATCGGATTTAATTATTTTGTTAGGGTTCCGTACCATTTTAAGGAAAAAAAGGAAATCTTTATAAGATCACTATGTTGTCCTTCTGTCTGTCTGTCTGTCTGTCTGTCAAGACTCTTTATCTCAGGAACGCTTGAATTTAAACCTTGTACTGAGATCTACGGCCCCATGATTTCCTGATAAAAAACATATTTGTATATTTACTTAGAAAAAAGAAGGTCGGTCGGAGAAGAGAATCAAAATTCATAAGGTACTTCCAGTTGTCCTACAGTTATGAAATTTGGCAGAGAGCTTCTATAAGTAGTAGTTCAGGATAAAATTTAAAAACTATACATTTGTGGTTAAATCCTAAAAAAATATAACCTTAAATAGCTAAAAAGAAAAAGGTCATGACCTCTAGATTTTTAGGCAACCCTCGGTGGACGAGCCCGACTCGCCCTTATCCAGTTTTTTTTTTATTATAATTTTGACTTGAAATTTAGCATCAAACCCTCCTTAAATGATTTATTATTGATGAAACATTGCGATCCAAAATATACGTCTCAGAAAGCATCGGCCTTTTCCCGATATTCCAAAATAAAATTTTTGAAAATGCCCACGCGGTCACCGGTCCGATTTAAATCCGATTGAAAATTTATGGTCGAGTTTAGACAAGAACATGACAAAAGCGACGTGACGAACAAAGAAAAGTTGTTCGAAGCTATGAGCGAGGGCTGGGAAAAAAATCGATCAAGAACATATAATTAATTTTGTTGAAAGTATGCCCCGACACTTAGAAGCTGTTACCGCAGCAAAAGGTGGTCATACTAAATATTAGAAACGCGATGTTATTATTTATTTTTCAGAGATCTTAGCGTTAAAGCAAACAACCCAACTCTTCCGCTTTGTTATATTAATATAGATATTGCAATGTTGTTTCGGTTTCTCTCTCGCACATTTAATGAAGGTCTCAATGTACCTGTAGCAACCCCACAGAGGTGTTTGGCGCAGCCCACCACGGCCGCGGCGCCGCGCGCGGCCGGCAGCGCGTCCAGGCGCAGGTGCGCGAGGTCGGCGCGCAGGCGCAGCACGCGCGCCTCGCGCAGCGTGTTGTCGCGCTTGTGGCGCGGCGAGGCGCGGTCCACCAGCAGCACGCGGCTGCGCGAGTGGCGGCACCACGCCCGCCACGCGTAGTACGACAGATGTCCTAGGGGGACATTTACCATCGCTCTGGTAACACTGTTCAGTCACTGAACACGCAATACCTCCAGAATTTTTCGGAAAATGAGGAATGGTAGAGTTTCGCCATTCAGCACGCAATGCCTCCAGAATTCGGAGTAAAGTGGGAAACAGTGTTTTAACAATAGGTTCTCTCTGCCTACCCTGCTGTGTGAGGTATACAGCGTGAAGCTGATTTAATTTGATTTAATATTT
Source organism: Heliconius erato x Heliconius himera (assembly GCA_013421005.1). Lineage (NCBI taxonomy): Eukaryota > Metazoa > Arthropoda > Insecta > Lepidoptera > Nymphalidae > Heliconius > Heliconius erato x Heliconius himera. The sequence continues at coordinate 19,894 of JAATLQ010028393.1, read as the reverse complement.
TCTTTATATAACAGATTACTAAATATACAAATTAATTAGTAATCTGTTAACCAAAAAACAATACCTAATTAAAAATAATCAAAGTATGAACATTATTCAAATAAGTATTGAACCCACAGCCACTACATTTACAGTCAGAAGCTGTGCCTCTGTGCTTCAACAACTTCTCAATTAACTTAATCTTAGTACAATTTTAATAATTGTACCTTTCCCAGCTCCCAATTCAACAAAACATGTGTTATCGTCCACAAGCTGCTCCTCTTCTAACAAATGCAGCAACCTGGAAGCTTGTCTCAAGTGTCTTAATGAGCTTTCAGTTCTGCCGGCCATTTGGAAATCCTCTAACACTGAACTGTGGATTGCTTTCTCTGGCAATGTTGTTATGTTATCTTTGACATTTTCTAAATAATACAAAAATAAAAATGTAAATATATAATGTATAAAGAATAAAATAAAAAATCTTTTTATATATAATTTATTTACTTTGACGAAATATAAAAATACTGTATTATTTTATTTTGAATTTTTTTATTAGCACCCTACTCACTGTGCCATGAGATGAAAGGTAAAGAAATAAAAAAGGGTTATTTTTGTAGGTCACAATTGGTGGAGTTACTTATGGTCTAAGATTCCAGTG
>JAATLQ010028386.1:268476-333263 GCA_013421005.1 Heliconius erato x Heliconius himera | reverse complement strand
CGGTAAGAGAGGTAGGGGGAGACCTCGGTTGACTTTCGAAAACACAGTATCAAAGATACTGGAGGAAGGTCACGTAAAAAGCATGAGGACCCCCCGAAGGGCATGTATGAAGAGGTTGATGACAGTGGACGAGGCGAAAGAGGTATGTAGAGACCGTAGCGTTTGGCGCTCCGTTCTCTCTGACTACCCCGCAAGGGATAAAGCGTGAAGCTAAGTTAAGTTAAGTTAAGTTAAGTTATTCCACACTTAGGAAGGGAAAATACTTATTTAGAAAACGTATAAAAATTTGAACGTAGCGGTACTGGAACCCGCGCCTCCTGGAAACCGATCAGGCGCTCTGTCCACTAAGCCACACGTTTTCACGGAGAACTAAATAAGTAGGTATATCAATCAATTATACCTTACATGTTTAGACTTTAAATCAACGAACACGTGTTAGTATCACGTTCACGATACATAAAGTAACAGTTGAATGTCTCTAATAAGATTAACTACAGTATATATGTGAGGGGCTGACTTGTAAGCTAGATTGTATCGTCAGCCACAGGGGTGAGTACGTGTGTTTTAAAGATTTTTTTTTCAGTTTCATGCTGCGTCCCGGATATAGAATGGTGGGCATAGGGAACCTAGTGTTAAGACACTCCGTTCCCCACTTTCTTCTGAATTTTTGAGGTATTGTGTTCATTGGCGGAACTCAACGCCGCGCTTTGCCTTGTTACCAGAGCTAAGGTATGAAAAAATAGTAAATTATAATTCATTCTCGTGAGAGGAGATCGAACCCACAACCGTCGCGTTTACAGTCAAACGCTTGTGTGATTGCTACGACGGACTGTAGTTTCATAGTTCATCGATTATAAATGTGTTATTTTACTTATTTTTTATTACTTCCAGTTATTTGCAACAGCAATAATATTAATTCCTTTTGTATTTAAATAAATGTGATAAAATTGTTAAAATCTAAATATTTGACAGAAAAATTATTTATGAAGTGGTTGTTTAACTTGATGAGTGGACTTAAATTTAAAAAGGTAGACGTTTGAATACCTGTTTATTTTAATTAAATTAAAAAAGAAAGAAAAGTGATATAAAATTACACTAATTTTGACTATTAAATTTTAAAATAAATTTGAAAAATATAAATATTAATATACTTAATTTTCAAATAAGTATATTTTGCTAGAAATACTGAATTGCAGATTATACATGAGTTTAATCAAATGGTTATTATAAAAGTATGCTACTCGATGTTTTGTTTAGAAATGAAAATATTAAAAAAATATATTCAAAAACCGGCCAAGTGCTAGTCAGAATCGCGCACGAGGTGTTCCGTACACCTATTCCGTAATTATCTATTAAAACGGCCAAAAATTTATCTTGTGTGGGAACCTCTTAAATACTTATTTTATTCTAAAAAATATTACTTGTTATAGCGGCTCATTATTCCCATTGTGACATTGATCCCCATTTACTGCCAAATTCTGGAGGCATTACGTGTTGAGCGCGGAGGAAATAAAACTATTAAATATTTCTTTTACGCGTATGGGAATCTAACAACAACCTGTCGGGATTACAGTCGTACGCTTGTGCACCTGCGTCCCGACTTGCCTCGATACATTTACCATAAAATTAAATTAAATCAGCTTCACGCTGTATCCCGTACACAGCAGGGTTTACAGAGGGAACCTAGTGTTAAGACACTCCGTTCCTCACTTTCCGTCGACTTCTGGATGCATTGCGTGTTGGGTAGCGAAACTCAGCGCCGCGCTATTTTCATTTCTTCGCTCTGGTGTCGAAATTGAATAAATGTAAACAAATATTTCACTTCCTCGAGTGGGGATCGAACCCACAAACAGTCGATTTACTGTCACACTCTGAGCCTCTGCTTCACTGACCTCACACATTTATCTTAATTTTACATAATGACAATTATACTAAATTACAATGTTTTATTTCTAATTTCTAATACTGTTTCACTTTTATCGCTAAATCTAGAAATACTGGTACAGCGGTAGTGGACATTTCGGACGACTACTTTCGATCCAATTACAAAGTGGGCGGTTATGACCGGAATTAGCCAAATGTTATTACAAATGTGGCTTCCTTTTATTCTGTTTGTGTTTCTATAATTATAACTATTTATTGAATGATAATATTCATAGAAAAATATTTCAAACACTTTTCTAAACTTTACTGCATTTTGAAAGAAGAAAATATAACATTACTTCTTTTTCCCACTTTCCGACTAATTCTGAAGACATTGCGTGTATAGCGGAATAGCGAAACTCAACGCCACGTTATGCCTCGTAACCATAGTGATGAAGTGAAAATATTAAGTGTTTTATTTCCTCGAATGGGAATTGAATCAAGAACCTGTCGCGTATACCTACAGTTTCTGTTTGTGCCCCTTCTATACCCTGCGTGATACAGCGTGAACCTAATAAAAAAAATAATAGTTTTTTGAATATCGTCCGTACTATTTAATCGTGTGTAGATTAGAAAAGAGGAACTGTATTCATTATTATCTCTTCTATTTTGAGATTATGCATGTGGAATAGAGGATTATCTACTTCTACTATTGTCTATAGTCAATACAAACATGCACTGTGTGAAAGAGTTTTAAACCAGAAATCTTCTATTGTTTTTCTAAATTCTAAATTCATTTCGTTGATATTATGCATTTTCATCAGTTATAAATAACGATTGCGTCAATATAGTCATGTAAATAAATGATGATATATGAAATTTCCTGTATATTATAAAAAACATACAACAACAACAAACAATTGTTTATTTCTATATAGAAATAATTAGGAAGAACAGAAAAATTATAATAGTTTTTTAGCTTCACGTTGTATGCCGTATATATATTAAGAACTGAAAAAGGGAACCTGGGAACCTAGTGCTAAGACACTCCGTCACTTCTGTTCTCCACTTTCTGCCGAATTCTGGAGAATTGTGTGACATTGTAGAATTAAGAGACATTGCGTGTTGAGTAGCGAAACTGAATGCCGCGCTTTGTTTCGTTACCAGACAAAGACAATATTAATTTCCTTGAGTGGGAATCGAAACCAAAACACTTGTGCCCCTGCGCCACGACTGCCCTATTCAATAAAGCTTTTGTATTTCATAAATGTTATATGTTGTTCAAAATTAATTAAGTTCTTCTGTTCTTTATTAATATACTACAACGAAATAAATATTATTTACTTTGTAATTTTAGTTATTGCCCATATAGGTTTCGCCTGCGGGGACGTTACACATTACCTCGGACAACGACTGTCAATATGGGGGACAAAAAAGACTTGGAAGGCGTAAGTATTTTTAACTCTTTGTAGTGACCCTGAAAAAAATCTGTACTAGTAAAAAATATACTGATATTTTTTTTTTAGCTTCACGCTATATCCCGCACACAGTATGGTGGCAGAGAGAGAGAAACTTAGTTTTAAGACTCTACGTTCCCCACTTTCGGCCGAATTCTGGAGGCATTGCGTGTTGGGTGACGGAACTCAACGCCGCGCTTGGCCTCGACACCAGAGCGAAGAAATGGAATATAAATTTAAATAACTATTTCACTTCCTCGAGTGGACATCGAACCCACAATCAGTCGCCTTTACAGTCATATTTTGTGCCCCTGCGGTACGACTGGTATCATTATTTTTTTTTTAATTTTGTGTATTAAAAATATACATACTGTTTTTTATAATTCTATAATTTTCCTACTTAAATTTTCACCCATTTAGAGACATTTTGGTCTTAAGTAAAACGGGCGAAAGCTCTATTGTAGCTAGTTTGTTATACCAGAGTGTAAAAAATATATAAGGCTTATACGAACTGCGCGACTTTTGCTGTAAATATATATTTTTATAGACTATATATTTTATACACACATATATGCCACTAAAATACGATAGTTTTGTCAAAATAAAAATATAAAACAACAAAATCATCTGATTTGTGACGAATTTGTTTGAAATATATATATCTAAAAAAACTAAAATAGAAACTGCTTTTATTTACATACATACAAGTGAAATTTAACAGATATATAAGTCTAATTTACACCACGAAGGAAACCTACATAATGCCTACTTAGGTTTAGATAATGCATTTAGTCAAACCAGACATAAGGATGAAACTTGTCATTTAAATAATCCTCATGTAGCGACTTCCTCCGACTTCCCCCGACTTCACGTGACTTCACGTGTCTTCACGTGGCTTACGTTTACGTTCACGGTCATTGAACATAAAAGTTTATACTAGATCTATCTAGACTACAAGTTAATTGATTTGTGCTCCTTAGTCGACCTCGTCACCCGGTAATCGGATAAAGGAAAGGAATGGAATTAAACGATATTTGCCTTATTTTTAAGAGGTACTTTTTTGACAAGTTTTGCTAGAATGGCCTCCTAACAGTATTGTAATCGTATAATTTTTAATGCATTTTTAAACATTTAAAAGAAATTAAAAAAAAAATCTTTAGGCATCAAGTAGCCATGGGTTCAGTTATATTTTAAGCTTAAGTTTATGATGGTATATCTAAATGTTAAATTTGAGTCTGCTATCGTCGAGACACTCTTGTTAAAGATCTATTCGTTTTTCACTTTCAATTTTTTTTATTATTCTTTGTTGGCGTCACTTTATTCTACTTTTGATATTGTAAATATAAAAAAAATATATCATAGTGTGCTATATATACACAGATAAATACTTTTTTTTACAATAGGGTGACCCTGGCATCATGCAACGGCAACCGGTCAGCCTGCCGACGCTACCAAAAGCTTTAACGCTTGAAGAGAAGAAATTTCTTCTAGCAGTTGAAAGAGGAGACATGGCTAATGTTAGAAGGTAAGATGGTTTACCAAAAATCTTAATTAATAATTATTTTATTTTTGTAATCTGTAATTTATGTATGTTATAAAATAGAGTTTATGATCAATAAACTGTAAGTCATCGTCATATACATTTAAACTAACACAATGTGTTAAGTATTCGAGTTTGCATAGGTCCTAGTTGGATCTCCATTTTTATAAACTCTTTTTTGTCTAATTATTAATATTATAATAATATTAACATGTTTCTTTTAGGATACTACAAACAGCACATCGCAAGAAGCATATCGACGTTAACTGCATGGATGCCCTCGGCCGTGGTGCTTTGACTTTGGCTATTGAAGGAGAGAACCTAGAGATGGTGGAGTTACTGGTGGTCATGGGAGTGGCGACCAAAGACGCCTTGTTGCAAGCCATTAACGCCGAATTTGTAGAAGCTGTCGAACTTTTGTTGGAACATGAAGAACTTATTCATAGACACCCTGAACCTTACGTAAGTTATTTGATATTGTAAAAATGGATTTTTTGTTAAATGCATGAATGCTAGTTCCGATTATCGTTGTAGAGGAAAGTGAAAAACGAAGTGAGGTATCAACAATGTCAATTTAATTTGATTCATAGCACGTGAAAATTTCGTACGATAATAATGGATACTAATATTATTTTAGAATTTATGACATTTTTTTTCGAAGCTGTAGTAAATTTATGCTTTTGCTACGGTCTCTACATATCTGTTTCGCCTCCACTGTCATAAGAATAAGTTCAATAACTACAATTATTTTGTTATTTTTGAGTAAATAGATAAAAAAAATATATAATAAACATAATATCAGTTTAATTGATAGAGCACTTTAGATGGTGTTTAATGAAACTTATATATATTTTTAAAATGTATTTTTTTTTCTATTTTAGAGTTGGCAAATAGTAGATGCTAATACATCGACATTTACTCCTGACATTACGCCACTGATGTTAGCAGCGCATAAGAATAACTATGAAATAATAAAGATCTTATTAGATCGAGGTGCTACGTTACCAGATCCTCATGATATAAGGTAAATAATAATAAAAAAAAACTATTTTATTATGTAATTGTCATTATAAATATTAAATATTTCATTTCTTCAAGTGGGAATTGAACCCACTGTGTGTTTCTATAAAAAAACTGTAGTATTAAATGTTTCATGGTAATTTCAAGGTGTGGTTGCGACGATTGTATAAGAGAATCTACAGACGACTCCCTCAGACACTCCCGGGCGCGTCTCAACGCGTACAAGGCTCTAGCTTCTCCTTCTCTTATCGCTCTATCTGCCACTGATCCTATATTAACCGCCTTCCAATTGTCGTGGGAGTTACGGACTTTGGCGTTTGCTGAACAAGTAAGTCTTAATTATGACCCAAATTTATTTTAAAAGGTAAAACTAACATTTTGTATTGAATGAGTTCAGTGTTTCCAATTTCAGTGGAAAATGAAACGAAGTGGCTTAAAACTAAAGTTATTCGATTATGTCGATGTTCGTGTCCCCGATATTGAAAAAATACGTACAAAATTTTATAGATTTTTAAGTTAACCCATTTTCTACTTACAAATTACAGTTAAAGTGATTGTTAAGAAATTACAACGATTAAAATACTGAGGTCTGTCGTGGCGCTGAGGTACAAACTTATAAAGTGTGAGTGTAAACGCGACTGGTTGTGGGTTCGTTCCCCACTCGAGGAAAGGAAATATTTATTTAAATTTATATTTTCATTTCTTCGCTCTGGTGTCGAGACTAAACCTTCAGATTTCGGCGGAAAGTAGGGAACGGAGTGTTTTTATACTAGATTCCATCTGCCTACCCTGCTGTGAGCAGGATAGGGCGTGGAGCTGATTTAATTTTATTAAATTTGATGTAAATTATTTTCAACATTAAGTTACACAGTACGCCACTAATGTATGTTGATGTGCACTACTTTTGTTAAAAAAAATTGTGTTGATTCTAATACTGCTGTATAACAATTTTTAACAATAGTAACTATATTAATAATTACTAGAATATAATTTTAAAATATTTTTTTAAGACAACTAAACCAAATTTTAGGAATCAAAAGCCGAATATCTAGAGCTACGTCGTCAAGCGCAAAAATTCGCTGTAGACTTGTTAGATCAGTCTCGTAGCTCTCAGGAACTTGCCATTATATTGAACCATGACCCGGACGAACCACCGTTTGAAGAAGGCGAACATATGAAACTGGCTAGATTGGAACTGGCCATCGATTTTAAGCAGAAAAAGGTTTATTGTTAATTGATACTTTAATAGCTGTTAGTTATAGATATCCGGTGTGTCCTGCACTTGTATCCCACATATAGCAGGGTAGACAGAGGGAATCTAGTGTTAAGACACTTCGTTTCCCACTTTCTCTCGAATTTTCGAGGCATTGCACTTACAGTGCGGAACTCAACGCCGTGCTTTTTGTTTTGGCACCAGAGCGAAGAAATGAAAATATTATTAAATAATAATCAATTTCCCTAAGTGAGAATCGAACCCACAATCTTCGCGTTACACGCTTGTGCCTGCGTCACAACGGCCTCATTGTTAATAATTAATGTTTTAATGGTTACTTATAGAGATTGAGTCTAGATCGTCGATATATTTTAATATAAAAACTGTTAAATGCTTTCTTAAATATTTTATTAAATAAACTAAAAAATAAAAAAATATTTAAGATATTAAACAATGAATTAAATTTGAATCTGTTTATTTACTTCAACAGTTCGTCGCCCATCCTAATATACAGCAGTTGCTAGCGACGATATGGTACGAAGGTGTTCCCGGGTTCCGTAGAAAGAGTACTTTCGAGAAAATCATGATAATATGTCGAGTGGCCGTACTCTTTCCATTATATTGTACTATGTACATGATAGCACCCAATTGTTCCACTGGCAGGTTGATGAGAAAGCCGTTTATGAAATTTTTAATACACGCTTCTAGCTATTTGTTCTTTTTGTGTAAGTACTGATATTTTTCTCTAGGGAACTTAGTTTTGAAATACTACGCTTCCCAATCTCCGCCGAATTCATCAACGCCTCGCTTTGCCTTGTGACCAGAGCAAAAAATTGGAAATATTAATAAATAATTATTCATTTCTCCGAGTGGGAATCGAACTCAAAATCTTCGCGTTTACAGCCACACGCTTGGTCCCACTGCTTTATTGTCTTAATTTTTATTTGCGAAAGCCCGAATATTTTCTTATTGTTCATGATTAAGCCCGCACTCAACAGGGTAGGCAGAGGGAACCTAGAGTTCCCCACTTTCCGCCGAATCCTGAAGGTATTGCGTGTTAAGTGGCGGAAATCACGCCGTGGTTTATCTCGTTATCAGAGCGAGGAAATGAAAATAACAAATATTTAGTTTCATCGAATGAGAATCGAACTCACAATCTGTCACTTTTACAGTCGCACACCTGTGCCCCTGCGCCACGATAGGCCACATTTTTTATTGTTGATTCACTCAACTTATTTCATTAAGAGTTAACTCTATGAGTTCAACCAAGAAATGATCTTAAGCGATGATCTCTAATTCTGAAATTACTATATATACTTAGCTCTGTAATTCTCATCATATCATGTCTTTAATTTTTATTATTTTTATATTTATAATTCACATATATTCTTTAGATATTTTTAGTTATAACAAATGTAACATATCTTCTCAATAAAATAAAATATTCCAGTGATTTTAATACTAGTATCACAAAGGGCTGAATACAAGATAGTCCAAATGTTCGGACCGGACTGGATGGTGCAGGACTTGGAGAAGGAGATGAGTAAACAACGCGGAAATGGCCCCACTTATTTAGAAATGGTTGTCGTTGTTTATGTTCTAGGTAAGTACTTTAGGCTTAACATTTTTTTTATCTTTTTACAGTTTTATTGCATAAATTTATACAGATCATATTTTATATATCTACATATTTCTCGAATTCGTAAATAAAATTGAATTCAGCTCAATTAGGAGAGTCGAGAACAGAGTGTTTTGACTTTAGGCTCTCTCATATCTTAGCTTTAATAAAGGGCTAAAGTCAAGGGACTATCTCTTGGTCCAAATATTTATGGGCCGGATGGTACAGTACTTAACTTAAAAATTGTTTACTTGTACTTGTTGTACGTTCACATCTCATACACGATTCTATAGTAGAATCGCTTTTGATACTCTCTTTGTTTGTTATGATCCTCTCACATGTTTAAGTTCCTATATTGATTCATTCATTTTTTTCATTCAATGTAAATTGTCATTTAATTTTTCTACAACGATATCGCTTTCATAATACTCTTTGAAATATATCGATATCAAAATGTGATAAGACTGAAAGGTGAATAGGATCATTGTTTCTGCTGTACGAATATTTTACAAGATCGAGTGTGGACCGAGAGCGTATCTATAGTGTCATGGGCTCAAGCTATCTATCGAATTTGGAAAAGCTATCTCTAATTACAAAATGAAAGTAAAAAATATTTATTTCAAGTGGACTGTATGTATAGCCATTATTTAGCCTAGTCGTGGAGCAGGGGCACAAGCGTGCCGCTCTAAACGCGACAGGTTGTGGGTTCGATTGCCACTCGAACAAATGAAATATGTATTTAATATTTTCATTTCGTCGCTCTGATAATACGGCAAAGCGCGGCATTGAGTTCCGCCCGAATAAGCGATCTTATTCGGGCGGAACTCGGCCTATTCGAATTCGGGTATTAGTGTAGAACGGAGTGTCTTAACCCTAGGTCCCTGCCTACCCTGATGTGTGCGGGATACAGCGTTTTTTATAATGAATTGAACTCAGTCTACGTTTTATAATGTCAGAAACTATCCCATTACTTTATATTTTTTTAGCTTCACGCTGTATCCTACACTTAGGCAAATGGAACCTGGGAACTTAGTGTTAAGACACTCCGTTCCCATTAAGACACTTCCGGTCCACACTTTTCGCTGAATTCTCGAGGCATTGCGTGTTGGGAGGCGGAACTAAGCCCCAAGCTCCCTCGTTACTAGTAACGGGGCAAAGCTCAAAGCAAAACTCTAGGGCGACGACATGAAAATATTAAATATTTCATTTCCACTGAGTGAATTTCGAACTACCAACCGTTACGTTTACAGTCACACGTTTGTGCCCCTGCGCCTTAACGGCCTCAGTAAATCCAATAGATATAATTTCCCCACACAAATATTTATTTCATAAGGAAATCGAATCAACCTTGAGTTTTTTGTAAGTCAATTTACTATGACCTATAAAACTCCAATTTTTACAAAATTGATAAAAAAAGGCGCGTACTGTGTTAGTCTGTGTAATAATACAAATTATTTATTTTTTTAACTACTATACGATATAATTTTTCTTTTCTTTTTTCACTTATCTATCTTTTTCTATTATATAAATATTTGTTTCGTTGTCGCGGATGGCCTTTTTAGAGTATGTATTAAATTTTGTATGAACGTTTATTTTATTCTTAAAAATATAAATAAAAATCGAACGAATATCGGCGGTCGATTTATTATTTATTTTATTTTTCGATCATTGCAAACCAGGGGTTGGTGAGCGAAGAGAGCAGAGGGCGGAGCCCCCTATTTTACTTGTAATGTAATTGCCTATTTTCCTCCCTTATTACATAAAGTATGTAACACAGTGCGTAACCTTTCTTAACTTATAAATAAAATACTTTATGTGCTCTATTTATGTGGAAAGGAAGTAAGGATAATGATGTGTCACAGAAAATATAACTTATTTAATTTCATGCAACATTTATATTTAATAAAAGTGAGAGAATTATCTATATCTAAATTTGATAATTTTTATGACATTTGTTTCTAAAAATTATGTACAATTTCTTTGACTTGAAAGTCTTTTAAAAATTTAATTTTCACGATATATCCCACATAGGTATAACAGACACGTTAGACAGAGGGAACGTAGTGTTAAGGCACTTCGTTCCCCACTTTTAATTCAACGCTGCATTTTGTTTTATTATCAGATAAAATATTAAATGTTACACGCTCCATCACTGCGCCATGAGGACAGACGCCATAAGACTAAAAAATAGTTTTGCTTTTTGTTTCAAAAATTTGGGATCATTTAGGTCTGTAGATGGTCGTACTTGCCCTTAAAGAGAAATTCTATAGCTGTTTTTTACGAATTGAAAAACTGTATTGTTATATAAAATGCAAATGCTGGCTTTTTTGTCGATGCTTTTTATTTATCATAAAGAAAAAATGGCAGTGTCATTATAGTACATTTTTAACACAAAAAATACACTACCTGCGTAGTTTTTGCGATTAAAACGAAATTATATAAAAATTAAATTAAAAAATATAAGTTAAGTGAAATACTTTTCTGTCACTTCCTTTAGAAATATTAATTATATAATGATTAATCCAAAGCAGATTTACGCACGCACATAGCAGGGTAGACAGATGGAACCTGGGAGCCAAGTGTTAATACATTTCCGTTCACCTCTTTCCATCGAATTAAGGAGGCATTGCATGTTGAGGCGGAACTCAACGCCGCAGTTAGCCTCGCTACTAGAGATTAAAATAAAATATGAAATATTTCATTTTTTCGAGTGTAATCGAACGCACAACCTGTCGCGTTATGTCTGTTATGTGCAAACTAAAAACACACACACATAGGGGCCGTTCAAGTATTACGTAAGCAGTTTTTTTGCAATTATTGACCCCCCCCTCCCCTATGTCATCAAAAATAAGCAATCCTCTTACAAATATTTCATTGAAAACGTCAAAAATAAGCAAACCCAAGACCCCCCCCGCCTCCCTACAGTGCTTACGTAATACTTGAACGGCCCCATACAGCGTGAAACTAAAGAAAAAGGTAACAATCTCTATATCATTATATTTAAGGCTTCATATGGCAAGAAACACACGAGATCTACGTCCAAGGCATACGCTGTTATCTCCGCAACATGTGGAATTTCATAGACTTTACGCGTAACTCACTATACGCGGCCGTATTTGTACTACGTTTTGCTGCGTATTTGCAACAGAGTGCTGAAATACGGAGGAATCCGGAGACAAGATTCATTCCGAGGGAGAAATGGGATGACTTTGATCCTCAGTTGATAGCTGAAGGACTGTTCGCAGCGGCTAATATATTTAGGTTTGTCTATATTTTTATTTATTAATATTTTATTATGCAGCTTCACGTTGTATCCCGCATATAGCAGAGTAGGCAATTTTTCGAGGCATTAAGGCAAGGCAAGACTTGTTGAGTGGCGGAACTCTATGCCAGGCCTTTTGCCTTGATACCAAAGCGAAGAAATGAAAATATTAATAAATAATAAGTCATTTCCCCGAGTGGGAATCGAACTCATAATCGTCGAGTTACAGTCACAGCTTTGAGTCACTGTGCCACGACGGCCGGTCAATTAAATTGTTTGTTAAAGATTTTCTAGCGGTAATCAGAGTTGTTTTTGGTATTTGATGAGTACTAAATCGTTATACATATTTTTTGTTTGTTAAATTTAAAGTTAATGAGATAAGTATTGAATATTATATGTTGAAATCAAAATGTTATTTTGTAATATGAATTCTTATAAATATATTTTTTTAAAGGTTAATTACATTTAAAAAAAGAAAAGAATACAAATTTAAAAGTATCTAAACACACATTATTATTACATACATTCTACTCTATAAAATAGCATATTTTTTGCTTCACACTGTATTCCGCAAATAGGAGAAAAGGCAAATGAAACTTGGGAACTTTGAACTCTAGTTCAGACACTCCATTCCTTATAATACCACTTCCGTTCCTTGTTTTCCGCTAAATTCTGGAGACGTTGCGTATTGGATGGCGGAGGTCAACGCCATGGTTTGCCTCGTTAACATAGTGAGGAAATGAAAATATAAATATTTTTTTTATTTTTTTTCCTTGCAGTGCCCTAAAACTAGTCCACTTATTCTCCATCAATCCTCACTTGGGTCCGCTGCAGATCTCCCTCGGGCGCATGGTCATTGATATTGTCAAGTTCTTCTTCATTTACACTCTGGTGCTCTTCGCTTTTGCATGTGGTGAGTTTAATGAGTTTTTACATAATTGACATAACTGACAGATATATTGTTCAGTTAATGTAGGTAATTTAAAAATATATATATATATATATATATATATATATATATATATATATATATATATATATATATATATATATATATATATATATATATATTTTATAAGTTAACGTAGGTAATTTAAATTTCTATTAAACTTTTGAATCGATTAATATAATAAAACATATTATGTAAATTTTATTGAAAAGTATAGTAGATATAAAAGTATAGTAGGTATATTATATTCATCAAACCTGTAAAAGAGACTGAGAAGATTGCATATATTCTTGGGCCCAGAATATAAAGAGATGAAAATGGTATAGTTTAATAGATTTAGATACATCATTCCCTTCTAGAAAATTTTGTCAGTTTTGGCTATCTGAGAGCATAGCTTTTAGAGATTTGGTAAAAGTGAGCTTAAGTTCACAGCACAATTTATCTATATATATAAAAGGACTTGTGCTGACTGACTGAGGTAAGACGCACGCAGAGCCGTAACCGCTGATGGTAGAAACGTGAAATTTGGGTAGATGTTTATTTTCATATTCTGGACATCCACTAAGAAAGGAATTTGAAAAATTTTAACCCTAAAGGGACGAAATAGGGGTTGAAAGTTTGTATGGAAAAAAAAAATTAATCTGCACCGACTTTTATAAAATTTGAAATTCAGACTCTTAAAAATATTTCATTGAACACGTGTTTCATGGTTTTTAAGAATTCACCCCCTAAGGGTTTAAATAAGGGGTTGAAAGTTTATATGGAAAAATCTTTAAATTGCCACCGTTTTTTATAAAAATTTAAATTCAGACTGTTAAAAATATTTTATTGAACACGTGTTTCGTGGTTTTTTTTGGATTCCCTCCTAATAAGCGGGCGAAGCCGCGCGCGCCCTCTAGTATAAAATAAACCTCTATAAAATAGGTTACCAAGAAAAAAACCCGTTGAAAACAAAGCTAAAAATATTAAACAAACGGGAAAGCACTCAAAACGCATCGAAACGACGACGAAACGAGTGAAGCAAAACATGCAAAAATCGTTAGAGAAGGTTTCAATTTCAATCAGCTGTCATGTCTGTCATTTAAAATATGATTGATTATAATTGATTCAAAATGGTTTTCTGTTTATTTTTTCAGTAATTAATTGACATTTTCTTTATTTATTCTATAATTATATGCACTAATAAGTGCGTTAAAATACTTAAACTTAATTAGAATTAACAAATATTCAATTTTTGTAGTACTGTAATCGATTATTTATATCGATTATCGTTCTAAAACTATTTTTCTCAGCTTCCTGATTGTTAAAGCTCAATCAATTGAAAAAAAATATTTTTTTTTAGACCATATTTCAACTCTTTGCAGGGCTCACAGGGCCTTCGATTTTCCATTTCCTTTATTGCTGTAATAACAATTGAATATAAATATACAGAAAACAAACTTTTTTTTTCATGTTAAATTTCAAACTATACAGTCTACCAATATATAAATAGGTTTGAACCAATTACTTTGGTACTTCGCCGATTTGGAAAAGCGTAAATGCTACGTGTTGCCCGGCGGCCTCCCCGACTGGGACAACGCGGGCGACTCGTGCACGAAGTGGCGTAGCTTTGGAAAGTGAGTTTTGTAAAACGGGCTATATTTCGCTAGAAATCGCTAGTTTTTTAACCGATCGATAACCTTCTGTTTACAGAAGTAAAGAGGAGTTTATCAATTCGACTGTATTTTTTATGTTTGTTAGAACTTTTGATTGGGTGAACCGATTTTGATGCTTTTTTCAATATTTATTGGAATGGGTACAAAAGTTGTAACATATAAGTGGTCTTAAAGTATTCTGACTAAAAATATCGATATATCTTTTCTATACACATAAAAAAGAAATAAAAAAGTTAAATTATTAACAAAATATTTATTTTCAAGGGGAAAGAGTAGAGTAAGGCTTTCGTAAATAAATTATTCATATACATGGATGACAGTTCACAAAAGTTATAAAAGTTGCAATTCGTAATGTAGATAGCATATTTAATAAAAGTACTGTGAAATGTTATAAAATGTAAGTAATTCCAGTTTAAAGTGCCGTAAACTGCTATTGCACTTTTACATAGTTTCCCTGGCATTTCGATCTTGTCAAATATTCACAGGAATATTTTAATAAATTAAAAAATTAAATAGTGCCATCTGTACACATAGTGGTTGTAAATTCGATTCTCACTTAAGTTAATATTTAAAAAAAATCCTATGCATGTTAAACAGAAAATAAAGAATGAAGACAAGTGTACATTTGTGCACTCAGCTAGCTCTATACTCCAAATAAGCATTAAATGTAAAAAAATACATTTTTACTGTAAATATTATTTATTTTACTACATTAAAACATAGGAGTTTCATTTAGTTTGAGTTTTAAAAACTTAAGCCAAATGTTTTAGTTTTTTAAGAAGTATAAATGTATAGTTGGTAATAATAAATTAAATTTATAATTTTAATTTTATCTTTGCGCTTGTAGTATAGTGTATAATATTACTTTAAAACTATTAAAATAATTTTAACATCAATTTACATACAAAATAATAATATTTCATCATAAACTTAAATAACTTTTGGTAGTTTGTCAGACTGATTTAGAAACCATACAAAACTTAATACGTTTGATCGAAATTCATAATACGTTTCCATGGTAATAAATAATTTCGACTTCTTTCACATTAGATTCGAGTATCCTATATTAGTTTTTATTGTTTTTCTTTAACAAAATTGTTTTAGAATCCAGTGAATATCAAAAAAGCTATAATAATATTAAATTTGTTAGTGGAAATTCTTAAATTATAAAATGGGTGAAGCCCAATTCGGGGTTCGTAATGTAATCGGCGCTCCAGTGGCGACTACGAGGCTTTCTGAACAAGCCTTAGTATGTATGCCGCCTAGGGGTCCCAAGTTTACTCTACCAGAGTGGAAACTGAGCAATGACCAACGATGCCGTAATACAGAAGATCAGCAACAACTTGCGGATAGAGTTTTGGGAGAATGTGAGAGAGTTCGGGAGGAGACTGCTGAAAGAGCAGCCATTATGAAAGCTACATCTGATAGACGAATTGAAGAACGAATAGGGGATGTAGAGTTCAATAAACAGGAATTACAGTTACAAAGAAAGGAGATCTGCCTTGAATTAGAAGCTTTAGGTGTATACAAAACCCGGTTGGAAGATTGCCTTGCTTCGCTTCAGACGAATGCTTTGGGTATTTCTCGTAAATGCCTAATGTTGCGTGATGGGCGCATTGGTATTGACTTGGTTGTAGATGAAGTGGAACATGCTCTTCAACGAGAAATTACTACGATACTTGGAGGACAAAGTTTGCTGAAACGCGCTTTGGAACAATTATGTGAACAAATGCGGCGTCTCCGGTCAACACGTTATCTTCTCGATAGAGACTTACAATACAAGCAAGCAGCTATAGATTTAGACAAGGGATCTCTTTCTTTGAAACCGACTGATTTGTGTTTGTCTATTTATGAAGGTTACACAAATCTCGATCCAGCTAATATATCTGCTGAGGAGTATAACGCTTATTCGGCAAAAAACATCCAACAAGCAGCTAGGGAAGTAACAAACTCTCGTCCTATAAAGATAATTATTGACACCTTACTAAAACAAGTTATAGATGACCTTTGGGCAGCTTATAACAAGTGTAACCACGAATTTAAAGAACGTATTGAAGATACGAAAAAAACTAAAGCTAAACTTGAAGATATGCATCGAGAAACTACTCAAAAGATAGTTGAAATGCAGAATAATATCCTAGAATTGCAAAAGGCGTTGTCTGCTAAGGAAGGGAATATCGCTTTAGCTCATACAAGGCTTGGGAGACGAGCTCAGCGAGTTGGAGCTGAACTCGTCAAAGATCCCCCTGGACAGGCTTTGTACTACGAATGCGAGATGCTTCGCCACAGTACCGAACAGCTACAGCAAATCCTTCACGAAGCCACTGCAGCTTTAAGATATCTCCTTCAAACGCAGATTCAGTTGGAAGAAGATATAAATGTTAAGATGAACACTTTAAAGATTGATGAAGTTGATTGTATGACGTTGCGAACTACTATGGACTTTCATTCGTATTAAAGTTATTCTATTTTTTTGTACTAGTAGTAACAACATTTTTATCTTGCTTGCTTTTATTAAATTTGTTATACACGCGCAGGTTTAATTTAAAAATGATAAACACACTTTTCATATTAAATATTGTACTATTCATTTATGTATAATATAATTTTATAGTAAAATTAATAGTCACTCATAATGAATGGGCGTTTTAAAAATGTATAAATTGTAAAAACCGTTATTATTCTCAGGTAAGTTTTATCTTTACTATTACTGATTAAAAAATTGCTTTGTACTTTAACGTATTTTTCTCTTTTTTATTAGCGTATTCGAGGCATCACAATCTCTATTCTGGGCGTCCTTTGGAATGGTTGGCTTGGAGAACTTCGAGCTCGCTGGCATCAAGAGTTACACTCGGTTCTGGGGATTACTCATGTTTGGATCATACTCGGTGATCAATGTCATCGTTTTACTGAATCTCCTTATAGCTATGATGTCCAACTCGTATGCCATGATTGATGTAAGTATATTTGCCAATATGTTATATAAAATAGCTTTTCTTATATAAAAATAATTAGGTATAAATTATTTGAAAACTATATACGAAATATTTCAATATAAAAATTATATAGAAATATTACAATATTTTGACAGATCAGACATATAAATATTTTTCAGCATGATATCTACAAATAAAACGTACAATAAGAAATTTTCTGTACTGTGTTTCTTTGGGCTGTAAATGTTTCATGTAACATCATAAATTTTATAATAAGAGGAATTTATTTTAGTATATTTTATTCTACGAATAATTCTGACGTTCATAAAATAACAATATTTTGTTACTACCCATGTCGCTCATACAACGAAACAATGTAGATAGTAATATATTATATTTAGCTTCACAGCTTCATGCTGTATCCCGCACACAGCAGGGTAGGCAGAGGGAACCTAGTGTTAAGACACTCCGTTCCCCACTTTCTGCCGAATTCTGGCGGAACTCAACGCCGTTGCTAGAGTGGGGAAATGAAAATTATTACTCACAAATTTTATTTCCATTTCATTATATATTTTGTTGATGTGTGATCAGACATATATTTTTTTCCCTTCTTGGCGCGTAACTAACAATACAACAATAGAATTAATCTGTATCTATAACTTGCGCATCTAGTAATAATATATGGATAGTATTTCCGTAGGCTTCACTTAACTTAATTATGTCGTAAAAGATTTACTTATATCGTGTCTGTCACATTGAAGTTTTGTATTGTTTTGCCTTTGTGTATCATTTCTAAATATAATTTTATTATACATTAGTTTGTTCTGTAACTTGAATCAGTGTTATATACAACAAAACGGGCCTTATGTATTTAATTCAATATAATTTCATAATCCTTTAATTCTGAGTAGAAGTAGCGTAAAAATAATTATGTAGTAAGAGTGATTGTTAAATGATCTGATTGCATGTAAAGGTTATTAATACACTTATAAAAGTACATTTCGAAAGAAAATAATTGCCATAAATAATTTCTAAAACTCGAAGCAGAGAGAACCTAGTCTTACGACACTCCGTTCTTCATTTTTCACCCAATTTGGGCGCTCGCGTGCTCAGTGGCGCACCGTAACGCTGCGCTTTTGTCGTGCTACTATATCGAGGAGATTTAATTTACAGCTTCAATTAATAGCTTCACGCTACGCTGCATCCTGTACGCAGCAGGGTAAGCAGAGGGAACCTAGTGTTCAGACACTCCCAATTTTTCACCAAATTCTGTAGGCATTGCGTGTTAGGTGGCGAAATTCAACGCCGCGCTTTGCCTTTACACCAGACCGAAGAAATGAGCGAACCCACTACCAGTCGCGTAGAGTCACACACATGTGCTCCTGCGCCATGACTGGCCCGATATGGCGAGGACACGAAAGATATTTATTTTATTTTATTTTATTTAAAAATCCGTAGGAACATTCAGACGTAGAATGGAAATTCGCTCGCACTCGTCTATGGATGAGCTACTTTGAAGAGAGCGCCACGTTGCCTCCTCCCTTCAACATTTTTCCTACTCCAAAAATCGTGATGAAGTTGTTCGGCATGAGGAAGAAGAATCAACCGGACAAAATAAAGGTAATTGACGCTGTGTTTTTGTTTTGTTTTCACGCTGTATCCCGCACGGAGCAGGGCAGGCAGAGGGATTCTGAGAACCTAGTCTTAAGTGTATCCCATTTTCCGTCGAATTCTGAGTTGAGTGGCGGAACTCGACGCCTCGCTTTGCTTTAGCCTTCTGCTTTGCCTGTGTCTTATTTTAATTTTATAATTTAATCTTTATATTTGATTTTTAATATAAGTAGAATTCAGCTTGAAATTGAAATAAATGCATGAAAAGTAAATTTCAATTTTAGCTTATACGTTTACTTAACATGATATTTGAACTTTATTATGAAGTTTTGTAATAGACTCTATAACAAAGCTACCCCATAGGGCTTCATAATTTAATATTGAATTTGTAATATTACTATGACATCTTTGATATATGATCTGGATATATTAAAAAATAGATTTATAAACTTTGTGGTTTCTTAGCAAAAAGTATATTAGAAGACTATTATAATTCATAAGCATAGTTTGATATATTTTTTAGATATTAAAAAAAATTAAACAAGTATTTTTTGAAGTTTATTAACAGACCTTAACTTTGTGTTGAATATATGCTTTTATAGAACAAAAAATCAGGCCGTATGTGGCTATTTAGGCTGGCTAGTTATTTCAATTTTAAATCCTGTATGGTTCACAGTGTGGAATTTAAATCTATAATCACTGCTATGCTGTTTCACTTAGAGTTTAGACACAGCGCTCTCCATTTTCCGACGACTCTCTAAGACATTACATGTAGAAAGGCAGAACTCAACGCCGCTCTTTGCTTTGTTATCAGAGCGAGGAAATTCAAAACTGTAAATTATACATTTCCCCGATTGGCAATCAAACCCACAACTTCCTCTATTTTTAGAAGGAAAATCAAATATAAATACAAGTTTCCATCTAGGAACAAAAAGCAATTGACGATGTAAGATACACAGCGGTCATGCGAGCGTTGGTATGGCGTTACGTATCCGCCATGCACAGACGAATGGACGACGACCCCGTTACGGAAGACGATATAAATGAACTGAAGGGAGATGTGTCATCCTTGAGATATGAACTTCTAGAAGTATTCGAGAAGAATGGCATGGATGTGTCGTTCACTGATAGAAAGGAAAAGAGTAAGTATTTGTTACTTTATTTAATACCGTTGTGTTTTATTGTATGTTTGATATGTAAGTTGTTTGGTTTTGTCAGTTTTGGAAATATCAGGCCTTTTGTAATACAGAAAAATAATTAAGATATATATTTTTTTAAACAACAGATTCACTAATAAAATTTATTGTATATGCATAACAATGCACTAACATGCATTTAATATGTGACAATTAAGTAAAAGATATATGTTGTATATAACCGCGAAATATCTATGTGATCAATTAGTAAGAATATTAATATTTTGTTTAAAATTATATAAATAAGAATAGATTAAAACTATATCTCAATTTATACATTTATACAAACGTCAAACTAAAAATAGCACTTAAAAATATATTTAAAAAAAAACGATTAAATTTTTCAATAGCCGTGCTAGCCAAACGCATGAAGATATGGGAGCGTCGTCTCATGAAGGACTTCCAAGTGACGCCTGTGTCGGTGGAGGAGGACGGCCACCCGGTGCACGAGGATAGCCTCTCCAGGTTCAGAAGGATAGCCAAGATGGCTGCAGCTGCTGCTTCCGGCTCCAAGTGGGACCAAACGCTGGCCGCGACTGGAATATCGTGAGTTTTGCTTAATAAAACAGGATCTTCTGTACCGATAACCGTCAATATCAAAATAACTTTAAATTTGTCAATAAGATTTATTAATTTGTGTTAGCTTCACACTTTTTCTCGCATATCGCAGGTAGGTTGAGGCGACCTCATGTTAAAAAAAAATTTTGTACAATTATTACAGATATTTCATAGAAGAAAATCATTACAAACTTATATTGGTCATTAATTTCGTTTAAAGCGAGTGTATATGCTAATGCTCGCATATTTTACAAGTTTCATAAGCTATATATACTTCCTGTCAATCTCTAATTCTGAAATTGATCCGGAAGCGTCGATAGGCGAGTCCGACTCGCACTTAACCGCTTTTTTTAATTTACCTCTCTCTCACATACTGCCTATTATACATTTATAAGTTAAGAAATTTCTTTTCTTCTTTAAAGCGTTATCGAAACAAAAAATGAATAAAAAAGTAATAACGACTCCTTCGCATGCCAGTTGATTAATATACTATATTTTTAAAGGTATTATGTTCAGTTCAGCCTGTCGTCGTCCACTGCTCTATCTTCACCACTTCGTAACCAGCCGTTGCCAGCCACTTTGCTTAGTCGTCACCCCATCTAAAATACATATAATAAACTTAACAACTGTGTAAAATATATTTTTATTATAACAGATCACAAATCGGACGCTGTCGTACGCGCCAGTCGTTCAAGAACCAGCAGAACTTGCAGCGAGCGATCGAGCAGGCGAGGAGGCTGGTCATGCATTCACCTATGCCTGGTGTGTTCTATGTATTGTATTTAATATTTATTATGATTATTCCTGAGGCCAGTCGTGGCGCAGTGATACAAAGTGTGACTGTAAGTCGACTGGTTGTGGGTTCGATCCCCACTCGAGGAAATGAAGTATTTATTTACATTTATATTTTCATTTCTTCGTTCTGGTGTCGAGGCAAAAGCGCAGCGTCGAGTTCCGCCACTCAACACGCAATGCCTCCAGAACTCGGCGGAAAGTGGGGAACGGAGTGTCTTAACATTAGGTTCCCTCTGCCTACCTTGCTGTGTGAAGCTGATTGACTTTGATTTTTTATATAAAGTTTTATCATTGTCCTTCCAGATTTTTTTTTCTTATCCTAACAGCGTGCGAAGCGAGACTGGACTAAAATTAGTGGTTATATTAAATGTTCTTAGATAAAGTCCAGTCCTGTAATACTTTATTAACTTTACCTTATTTATCAATTTAAATATGATTCAGCTCGTTTAATAGGTATACCTGTTAACATTTAATTATGAGCGTATTATAAGTATTAACATTTTTTACGTAAGGTAAGATACAATATAATCGAAAGCTATATAAAGTCAATTAGTCGGGTTCATCCCAGTTACTACGACGGTGCAAAGACAAACATATCATTTCTACACTATCAAATCTTAAATATTCGTTCGTTCTTCAAAGGATCAAGGGCATCATCTCCGGTGGAAATGCCGCAGCCCTCCGGACACACGATCCTGGAGCTCATCAAGGATATCTCATCGGAGATTAAAGAGCAGAACCCCAACTGCTTAAGCGTTCCCAGATCTCCTTGGAGAGAACCAGGTACATTGACTACATATACTCAAATGATTAAATTAAATTGAGGCCGCAGGGGTATACGGTTGTAGGTTCGATCCTTATTTCTAATGTTTCATTTCTTCGCTCTGGCACCAAGGCAAAAATCCGGCGATGAGTTCCGCTACTCAACACGCAATACTTCGAAAAATTCAGCTTAAAGTAGGGAACGGAGTGTCTTAATACTAGGTTAGGTTCCCTTTGCCTACCCTGCTATATGCAGGATACAGCGTGAAGCTGATTTATTGATTTTATTTATTTTAAACAGGTCCCAGTGGGTCAGTGCCTGTAGTAAGATTGTTAACACCTAATGGTTTACAAAGCAGAACAATATCTCCTATTCCGAGGTCATCGAGCCCAACACCATCGAAGGTTAGTTTTTTTATACATTTTAGTATATATATAGTGCTTGCGTAACATATGAACACTAGCATGTAAAAGTTCTTATTAAGAATTGAAACCTTATCATCTAAATTTTCCTCGAGCCTT
Organism: Heliconius erato x Heliconius himera; assembly: GCA_013421005.1. Classification (NCBI taxonomy): domain Eukaryota; kingdom Metazoa; phylum Arthropoda; class Insecta; order Lepidoptera; family Nymphalidae; genus Heliconius; species Heliconius erato x Heliconius himera. The sequence goes on along the minus strand of JAATLQ010028386.1, from coordinate 310,306 downwards.
ACTTAGAAGTAAAAAATATGATTTTAGTCATTACTGCATTTTTATTTTTTTTTTAAATGGTATATAATTTGACACATATTTATAAGTTAGCTTCATCTAAATTAAATCGAAAGTGGGGAACAGAGTATCTTAACACTAGGTTCTGTCTGTCTATTTTGCTTATGCGGAATACTGCGTGAAGCTGAAAAAAAATCCTCTATTATCTTTATCTTTATTAATATGAAGATGTTTATAACAAAAAAAAATAATCCACTAAAACTAGATATGTATAGAAATTGTATTTAAATATTTCTGTTTCATACAGGTTTCTACAACAAGCGTGTCAATCAGGGATCGAAGTCCAAGTCCTTACCAACGACCGATCAGTCCAACCGGAAGCGATCGATTTCAACCTGGTTAGTCAATATTTTTACACATAATGAATTTAAAACAATGAATATTCGAAAAATATAATTTGAGAAATATAGTTCAAAGATACAAATATAGTTGAAAGATTATGAGGCCGTCGTGGCACAAGGGTGTGACTGTAACGCGACGGTTGTGGGTTCGATCCCACTCGAGGAAATGAAATATTTATTTAAATTAATATTTCCATTTCTTCGCTCTGGTATCAAGGCAAAGCGCGACGTTGAGTTCCGCCACTCAACACGCAATGCCTCCAAAATTCGGCGGAAAGTGGGGAGTGGAGTGTCTTAACACTACCTTCCCTCTGCCTACCCTGCTATGTGCGGGATACAGCGTGAAGCTGATAAAAAAAAGATTATAGTTTCACGCTGTATCCCGCACATAGCAGAGTAAGTAGAAGCCATCAAGTGTTTGTCTATTTTCGAGATCTTGCGTGGCAGACTTAAATTTTCTTACCACAGGAAAATGAAAAGAATTTATGCCTCGGAGTAGGATTCGTACTCACAAATATCGCACTATCCACAGGACTACGACGACTTCTTAATTTTATTTCTGTCACAAAATATCAGTTATTGTGTGTGTACATGTAGAACCGAGTCCTCTAAAAGCAAAACGCGTCCCCGGCGGGGGATCCCCACCGAGAGTGGTGAAGAAGAAACCTCCTGCAGCACCTGTGCCAGGAGACAAAAGTGTGAGTTTTTTTTATTTTATTTATTATTCTTTATTTCCTCTTTGGCTACCCAGCTAGTGTGAAGTTAAAAAATATTTCATAGTTTGTTAGCCTTGTTGTGGAGAGAATGTATATACGTCAGATGTAGAATGATGAAAGTTAATGTTACACTGTGTCTTAAAGTTATATTTTTTTTATATTATTAATTTATTTTTTATAAGTCGACTTGGAATTACATATGTACTATATTATAATAAAATGTAAGAATCTGAATCCCCACTACTACTACAATACACTGGGTTCCCTCTACCTACCCTGGTATGTGCGGGATAGACTTCGTTCCCCACCGTTCCGTTATTTTAATAAGAGGAATTTGTATTTTTTTTTAACTTTCTAAGATGGAAATAAAAATCTCAATTAACGGATCATAATTTTAGAAAGATTTTGTTACATACATCACATATTTATGTTTTTTTAAGAAACCAAGCGGAGAGACAAATTAATTATTTTCTGAAGGCAGCGGCACAACGTCTGATTGTAAACGCGACGATTTTGGATTCGATTCCCACTCTGAGTAATAAAATATTTAATAATTTGATTTTCTTGTTACCTGGAAACTACGTTAACAAGAAAAACGCTTAAAACGCAGTGTGCTTGGGAAACTGAGTGTTTTAACACTAGCCTCCCTTTGCCTACCCTGCTCTATACTCAATACAGCGTGAAGCTGATTTTTTAAAATTATTTTCTAGATTCAATACATTGTACAATACATCGTTTCTATTTTTTTCTGTAATGATAGCTTGAAAAGCTCTAAGCGTCGGTTACGTATTGATCGTAAATTTCATACTCGTTCACTTGAAAATGGTTGAATGTGACATTTACTCTAAACATTGTCGTATGTTTCAATGAATAACATATATATGTTATAGAATCTATTCAGCTTCAAATTGATAAATCTCTACCTTTAGAGGTGTAATATGTGCATTTTTTATACAAAATATAACAGTATATATTGCTTAATTGAGATAATTCGATTTTTTGCCATTGTTGTTGATTTCGATTTAGCGGAATGATTGTTGTTATGTTATTTTAATTATATTAAAATTACCCTCTTCATGTGAAACAAAACGACCATTTTGTGTTGTGTTTTTGTATTTCTTGCACTAAATACTTACAGCATTAAGATTTAGAAAGAAGGTGGAAAGTCTAATCACTCTGTATTTAACTTTTCGGGTCGCATATATTAAGGCACTTACAATATGTACTTATAATTATTAATATATATGTATATATTATTAGGCAACAGAAGTACGATCTCAAGACAAATCTAGAGACACGATCGCCGTCGCTCGTCCAACCGCATTAGACATTAAAGCGTCTAAGGACGGCCTTCCACCGCCACCGTATACTAAATCAAAGGTAAATTACATACAATATTACCATAAATTATATTATATTTTTAGAGGCCAACGCGGTGCGGTGTGATAGCATGTGGTTATTAATAAGGTGTTAGTAAGTTCAATGCCCACTTCGGGAAGTTAAATATTTTCATAGAGGTCGTAGTGGTGCAAGAGCACAAGCGTGTAACTGTTAACGCGACGGTTGTGGATTCTATTCCTACACGGAGGAATGAAATATTTAATATTTTCATTTCCAAAGCGCGATCTGGAGCTCTGCCATTCCACACACAATGAGAATTCGGAGGAAAGTGGGGAACGTAAATGTCTTATTGGGAACGGAGTGTTTTAGAGTGTAACCAAAAAAAAACGGAAAACGTAAATATTGGATCTATGTATAAAAGAATAAGCAATCCTCGCTGGAGTGTTATTGTTTATATTTATATTGTAATGTTGAAAATGTTTGTAAAACAGTTTGTATTCTTTGTTTCCGCGTAATATTTATATATTCTTATTATAGCCGTCTTTGGAAGTCGGGTCTAGTGGTTCAAAGCCGATTCCAGCGCCAAGATCTAGATCGCCATCTCCTAAGCCAGCACCAGTTCAGGTAATGTTTATTTAAATATCTCATTTTCCAATGTAAAAGGTCCTAACTTGAAAAATTAAAATTACACACATCTATATTGAAATTGTTGGATATCTTCTGTTTCCTATTGTTAATTGACTCTGTGTCATATATGACTCTATTATATTTTTTTTATTCTTTGAAATGAATTTCTTAATACATGTATATAGTTTAGTGTTTTTTTCTTGTGTAGTTTATGTCTTGTTATTTGAATGAAAAATTTTAGCTTTCCCTTTATATTTATGATTCATCTTAACATCTCTTTTGTTACACAAAAATTTTGTAAGAGAATGGTTTTTATTTAGGGATTAGGCATTTTTATTTGGTTTTTATTGACCGCTACGGTAGGAATTGCGTCGTAAAGACAATACTCGCGTTTGCCTAAATGTAAATAATCATTTTATCTACTCAGACACTCCTCCCTTAACCTACTTTAGAAGTAATATTTTTGGACTCCTAAATTATTTATGTTGTAAATAATGAATAAATAGTATTTATTTAATCTGTTTCATTTAGTTATCAACTTCATAGTTTTTAACTTAAAACAATTATATAATTTATAAAAAATAATGATTTATCACTTTGTTATTTATTAGTTTCAAACATTTTTTTGATATATATTTTGTTTTAAATAATATTTTTAAATAATATCATTAGTGAGGCCAGTCGTGGCGCAGGAGCAAAAGCGTGTGACTATAACACGACAAGTAGTGGGTTCGATTCCCACTCGAGAAGTGAAATAATTAATATTTCCATTTCTTCGCTCTGGTGTCGAGGCAAAGCCTGGCGTTGAGTTCCACGGAAAGTGCGTAGCGGAGTGTTTTAACACTAGGCCCCCTCTGCCTACCCTGCTATTTGCCGAATATAATGTGAAGCTGCAAGAACTTATTAAAAGTACTTTCAAGCCATTGACCAACACATAATAATACAAGGCAAAAGTGGCATAACTGTACATATAGCATTTTAGTTTCTGTATAAAAAATTGTCTACTGTTAAATTGTAATAATATTTAACTTGTGTATTTTTTAGGAACACTCTATTATTAGAATAAACCTTAATTAGCTATAGTTGTAAATTAAAATATTCACTATAGATTTTTATCTGTTTAATCATCATTTATTACTTTACTCTCCTTTTACTTCTATTTTTTATGTTACTATTGCAATTAATATCACACTTACTTCAATCATTTATTATATTAAATTTAATAAAACACAAGTTATGCCACGTTCGCTTTCACATTTCAAAACATAATTACAATTTTACACGTTTCTAGAGTACAAACGCAAATTCATCTAAACTGTTGTCGTCATCCAGTACTGACCTGCTGATACCTCCAACTTCCCCCGAAGTTCTTCCCCCGGGGAATAGAATTGAAGATGTCAACACTATCAAAAGACACCCCAAAACTGGATGGCTGTAATATTTGTTCATCTATACGAGTACCAGTATTGTGTATTATAATTAGCCCGCAATATGTCAGACAACCAAACAAGAAATTTAATATAGATGATTTATGACAGTTTATAATTATATTGTATCTGTGGAGTTTAAATCTGTATAAGTAGTAAAAGTCACGTCATAAATAGTTGAAATCATATTTGAATGTTTTTTTTTTAAATAGAGGCTTTAAATGATTACTTTTTTTCATGAAAATATGGATTATTAAACAGTTTAAAGATTGTTTTTATTATAAATAGTAAAATATTGTTATGTAGAGGGCCGTCTTCACAGATATCAATATGATCAGATAATAGGTAGTATTTTTTTCTTGATATTTTCTACTTCTCATTATATTATCGTCCTAAAGAATATGTAATGTTATATTAGTTAGTTATTAGTATATAAATTATTTTCTTTGTCAGTAAAAATGTACTTGCTTGCTGAAACAATCTTTATAATTATTTTATTTTAAGATACACTTCTAGTCAATATTGCTTATCTTAAGAAACTAGTTGTTTTTTGTTATTTATTACAACATCCTTGTCTGTCTGTCCGCCCACTTTGAAGTATTTAGTAAATAATAAGTAATATAAAAATATCGTAAATCGTAATGTTATTACTATTAATGAAAGAACAAAGTGTCACTACATAATTTATGCTTAAAAATACATTTTATGGCAGACGTGGAAAGATGAAAAAATATATTATAGATAATAAGGAATATTAGTAGTAGTAGTAGTAGTAGTAGTAGTAGTAGAAATGTTGTAATGTAGAAATATTCGTGTAAAGATTATTTTTCCAAGGCAAATCTTTGGCAAAATGAGTGAAGTGGTCAAAACACTGTTCAAGGTAAAGCGCAGACCACACTCCCCCCTTCTCCCTATTTACGCCCATGGTAGTATTACAATGAACTTTAACGAGTATAATTATGTATGTAAATAGTTATATATTATAGCTCAATTACCTATATTTTTTTAATATTATTTTTTTAATTTTTTTTTTAGTATTGTAATATAATATATAGTACTTATATTATTTGTTGGATAAGGAAGTTAAGTGAAATAGCAAATAGAGTAGTTTCGGCTTGAATGGTGCTTGTATAGACTCTTTGGCTTTTCATGTATTTTATAAAAAAATGTCTTTAATAATTTAAAAGCAATTAATTATTTCTTATCTGTCAACTTTGCTTTATTGTCATTGCTTGCTTTATATCCATGCCAAAAAATAAAACTAGTCGTAGTAATATTGACAGATGGAAGAAGAAGAAAATGTTTGATTGTGCACGGTTATATCGTTGATTCAATTTCTTCTTGGGGAAATGTTTATAATAAAAATATCTTCATTTTTTCCTTAAGCAACTCAGTGTCTATTGAATGGGCAAAAATAACAAAGTGACTCATCACTACGTTGTCTCTATTTACCCACACATTTTATGGGAGACAAATAAGTGTTTTTTGTATGATATACATAATAAATTTATATTTATCATTTTATCCACATAAAGATCAAATTGGACAGAAATAAATAGCGAAGGTGTTTCACAGTGTCCGGTTCTATACGAGTACATCATACGTCTTTAGGTTACTCGACCCCTCATTATTCCATATCATTTCTTATTTCGTTTTTTTCCTGTATAATAAGTATAGATTCTAAAACTATTTGTTTTATTTATGAAAGTTATTTAGGTATTTTAGAATATTATTGTAATTATTTTTTTTTCTTATTATAAGTTATTTTTTTAATATAGATTGTTATAAATTGTTCTTGAATGTTTGTTTTTTTTTTTTGGTATTCTTATCTTTATTTATTTAAGTGTTATCTACAGATGCAAGTATATACGATCATATAAGAAATATATTTTCATTTTCAACATTTTTAAAGTGTTCCACACTTGGGTTCGAGTCCCGCTACGTTAAAATTTTTATACGTTTTCTAAATAAGTATTATATTTACGTACGAACGTAGATAAGTTAAATTAGTAATGTTTGTATGTTTTATAGATATTGTTATTTTATTTAAGCTCTTAAATGTACTTTTTAACATAATATTGAGTTTATTAACTTTATTTTGTTTATGCTTTTTCTATTTGATCCAAATAAAATGCAGTTAAAAAATCGTTGTTTATTTTTGGTGACCCGAAATCAAACTTAAAAGTTTCTTAATTTTATGATCCCTTAAAAGAAATTTTCACAATTTTAATTATGGCAAACATTATAATGCAAGATGGAAATATTTACATTTAATTTTGTTTAATAATGTGTGTCAGGTTCCATAATTTATTATAATATAATATACCTAAATCAGCATAAAGTTATTCGAAATTATCTATCTATATATATATACTTAAGTTCGTAACTTTATTTTTTTTGAGTGGGTACTAAGTCCACGATCTCTTAGTAGACTGTAAATACATACTCACTATAAAGTCACATATCAGTCAAAAGCTCTTCAAATAAATAAATGAAAACCGATGAATAGTTTTCTCATTCAGATATTAGTAATTCTTCAATCAATAAAATCTTTACCAGGAACCCCCCATAATTAAAAGAGGTCCCGACTGTTAATCCTAATAAACTATTGGGCTTGCTTATTTTCTTTTCAGCTTTATGCAGTCGGGGTTTTTGTTTTTATAAATATTTTTTTATTTTTTTATTCATATAATCGGGCGAACCCGCGCGTAGGCCGCGCAGTTTAAAAATAAAAATGAACATAAAATGGTTTGCACTTATAAAATATAAAAATCATAAATTAAATTGGTTTAAGTTAATATTGTAACATATGCGAATAGTATTCTTTTTGATTATATCTATTGTATTTTACTCCTTTTCCAAAAATGTTCGCTTATATCTCTTAAAACAGGAACATTAAGGCCTAGTTTTACCGCTTAAAAATTCTCAAAAGTGTTATCATATAAGATTACTGGGCTTTTGCTGCATCAATATCCTCATGGTTAATTGGAAATAATTAATATTTGAGGCCAGTCGTGGCGAAGAGGCATAAGTGTGTGATTACAAACGCGACAGGTTGTGGGTTCGATTCTAACTCGAGGAAATGAAATATTTCATATTTTAATTTTTTCGCTCTGGTGTAGAGGCAAAGCGCTGAGTTCCGCCATTCAACACACAATGTCTCCTAAATTAGGCGGAAAATGGGAAAACCGGAGTGTCTTCTGTCAACCCTGCTGTGACTCTGTAAAGCTAAGAAAAAAATAAACTTGACACGAGAAATGTTGATTTAAACAATTTTTATAATTATGGGCACGATTGCATTATGATACATTCTAAGTGCCCTGGCTAACTCTGAGGGTAAATACAGCGAGTTACAACGAAACTGCCAACTTCTTGTAATATAACTTACATATAATCTTTCTCGATAAACGAACTATAAACACAAGTTTTTGTGTTTGATAGTTCTTTGAGATTAGTGTATTCTACTCCAAACAAACTCATCTACTTTATAATATAGTAAAGTAGGGTTTTTTTTATTCAAAAGAATCATTACAATATGTACATTCGTAATGCACAGATTATTCAAATTACATTAGAATTGTAGCAACGATTATAATTTTAAAACAGCGTTGAAACCTCTTCGTCTCAAAAATTCCAATATTTTAGTTTTCGTTTAATTATATAAAGATTGACAATTTAATGAAGTACTTAACTTAAATAGGAACTTTTTAAGTTTTAATAAAAAAATGGGTTCCAAATCGATCAATTCCAAAGGTAAAAAATGACATATGGAGAGCAAAGCAACGTTGCAAAACTATTATAAAGAAAAGTATATTAAGCGACAGAAAATAGAGAATTTGTTATATTTGTTTTTAAGGCATTGACTGTTGAGTGGCGGAACTCTATGCCAAGCTTTTGCATTCTCTCAAGTGGGAATCGACCACAACTGTCGTGTAACACGCTTATGCGCCTGATAAATAAAAAAAAACAAACAACGAACATTTGAAAAACAGCTTTAATTTATCTAACGTTAAACGTAAAACAATAAAAGTATATCTATAAATAGAAACAAAATTCTAACAGTTTCGTTTTTTTCTATGTAGCTATAAGACACAATTAAAATATAAGTATTAAATTAAATAATATATTTAAGCTATTTTTAAAAAAATACAACTTTGACTAGACCAAAGCATAAATAATAAACATAGATTATACAAACAATATGCCTCTAGCAACATCAATTTTTTTGAAGCAAATAATATAAAATGTATATTTTTTTGTTATTTTCTGTACATAAATCTATTATTTAATATAATTTTCTCAATAAAAGATAATAATACGAAATAATTTATGGGTTTTTTAGATATTGCATATAGGTACATATTATGTGTTATTATTGGTAATTCATTTTATCATACCTTTTTTGTTATTAAATCATTTTTAATATAGTAAGAGTAGCGTTCGTAATTGATAGTAAATATGATAAAAGATTGAAAAAAACAACAATATTGAAAATCCATATCATAATGAACAAAAATTTATCGAAATTGTAAATTTATATACATTTTTTCTTAAGCTTCTAGATCTAGCTTGTTGTATTATATTTTTTTGGTTTTCGCTCATTTTTTCTTATACCTGTCTTATATCCCTTTACTGAGGCTTATTTAAAAATATGACCAAAGACTTATTTAATTCTTCGAGAACTCCTGTCCTTCATTGTAAAAGAAAATGTCACAATCGTTTTATTAACTTTGAACCTCTCACGAAGATCAGATTCAATTAGCGTTTAAAACTTAATTATGATGGAATTAATAATAATCATTCACTAAAATGTTCGATGAAATAATCTATAATTATACTACTTTACTTAATAAGTTAGGAAAAATAATTTAATGTCAAAAATAGGTGGCATTGTGGCGTAAATGATAAATCTGTATGAATGTGAAAGCAGTGGGTTCTAATTTTAATCGGGGAGTAACGCTTATATTTACAACGACCCGCCTGCGGCTTCCCTCTCTTGAACTACACAAACATTTATTTACTAATCTGAATCACTTTCATATTCTAATAACATAATCAAATTATTTAAAATTAAAGACAATATAAAAACATTTTAAACTGAAATTTCAGCCAATTAAAGAAAATAGTTATTTTGTAGCAATTTTCTCGAATAAAATATTTTATATTGATTTAATTTTTTTATGAATCGATTCAAATAAAGTTTGCCAAAATATGCCCAAATGCAAAGACAAAAATAAAAAAAATCATGGTTTTAGGCTCTGTTACATTGATCAATGTTCCCAATAATAGATTTTTCCATGTCTTCCATGAACAGACAGCGACTTTTTATACTTTTATTATGTATATTTAAATAATTCCTTATTTCAATTTAAATAGTTCCTGGTAAACTATGGCGCTATGTTCCGCCACCAAATTTAACTGACGATAAAGATAATAAAAAAGTATATTATATGTTTTGTGGTGATTAATCATGTAATACAAAGTTATCATAATTAATATACACGATACGACACGATATTTTCAAGCGATTTCAGCCTAGACCTTTAGATGGTTGTCGTTGATGGTCTCTCATCTTAATAACACATAATTACAATAAGTGATCTAAATATAAGAGCTATTTTGTATTTTATTTAAATAAATCTATCTTCACTAAATCTACAAACATTTTTCTATAAACAAAAATGAATTCTCTATCACAACAATTAACAATTATAATTATTGCTATGTATACATCTCACTAATACGTCGTCAATGATATTGAGAAACTTGCTGTACACATTCAAGCTTAATGGCACTCAGAGGTGGTAATTTACGTTTAACTGACATTAAATCGATACATTAATCCTTTTCTAACTGATTTTTGTATCTGTAGATGATTTTTATTTCTACAGCTACATATTAATAGTTTTCGACGATATACGACGATTATTGTATTGAATAATGGACATAATGGATATGTATATACCAAGTGCTTGTAATTATCGAAATGGTTTTAAGGCACAGCTCGTAATGGAAGATGGTAATACTAATTTTTAAACGATTTAATATACAAATACGAGTATATTTCTATACAATAAAGGCTAATAGTATTTTATAGCCATCCTGAGACAATTTTGCCTGTAACTTTTGATTTTCCCTTGTCAGTTGGCAATTGTTTTGTCGGTGGTGGTGCTGGAGATGGAGACGGTTTTGAGGGTCCAGCGTTGTCTTTGGGAGGCTTGGGAGATTTTGGTTTTGTTTCTTTTGGCTCTTCTTTCTTTTCTTCCTTCTTTTCTTCTTTCTTTTCATCTTTCGGTTCTTCCTTCTTTTCTTCTTTTTGCTCTTTTTTGTTTTCTTCCTTCTTAGGTTCTTCAATATTTATTGTCACTGTTTTAGATTTGGCGTCTTTTTGATCTGCTTCAAGAGTGGCTGCAGAAAGTATTTGTTCAGATGGTCCGCTAGGCGTTGGCGATAAGGGCTTTTGCAAATTTTTATCTTCTTCTTTAGTAATGTATAGACTAGTTGATGGAGATTCCGGTTGTTCTATTTGGATCACATGGTCTTTAGACTCAGGTTTCTTCGGAGGAGTACTTTGTTTATCAGATTTTTCAGGAGATTTCGAAGAACTTGGCTGCGAAGTTTCCTGAGTTGCATCTGAAAGCTTCGCTGATTCAGAGGTACTGGCAGCACCTGTAATCATAATATTGAATGATAAACTATATTAAGTTCAACATACGTAAATTTATTAACGAGTATTATATACAACGATGTAGAACCTTTATTTTCTATATCCGCTTCAACTTTAATTTCCTTTGCCTGGGCATTGTCATCTTCTGTTTTCTCCTGTATTGGTGTTTTTGGACGGAAAGCTTGACGAACTAAAAATATATCAATTATAATTTTGGTTAAATTTTGTGCTTTCGCCATAATACGCAAATTTAAAGAAAAATCAGAGCATATACGAGTACACTCGATAAGCCAGTTTTTATCATTTTCCATAAATTTTGTATGCAAACAACGCTTGAACGATTATGTAGATTGCGTATTTGAGAGGTACATTGCATCTCGCGATCGAAGAAAACTATGAATTTCCGACTTACAGTTTAATTTCCTATTCAGTGTGCTTTAAATAGTAAATACTTGATATGACATGAATTTATATTGCATTTATATTGAAAATTTTACTCGAAGTTTTTTTTTTCATCACAGAAATATTGTTGTAATTTTTTATGTGTTTTTTACCTATATTTATTATTACTAATATAATTATTATATTATGAAAATTGAAGAACACACCGATAAAATCTATGCCTTACAGTTTTTCTTATAATTTTAATAGTTTTCAAATTATCATTATCAAATAATCCTTATACTGATTTCTTAAACTGGATCTTAGAAAAGTCTACTTCTAGTTAAATACCGGATTTTTTTTCAAATGTAAAGAAAATGGTCTAGATGATGTAATTCAAATTTAATGAAGTGAATGTTTATAAATTATGTAAGCATAATGACTGTGCTTTTAAAAATATGTTTTAGTGATTTAGATGATGAAGTATTTTTTAAATATACATCCATACCTACTAAATAGCTAAACTTATAAAACGTGAACAATATGTATGTAGAAAAAATATGTCTTACCGTCCTTTATAATAGACTCCGTAAGTTCGCCCACTTCTTCAGGTGCATCCATGTCTTTATCAGTGAAGTCCGACTTAATTTTGCTCCTCATGAACTTGGCGTACGCCACTCTTGCGGTCGGCGTCACGGCGGACAGGTTAGGATTATATTCTGAAATGTTTTTTTTGCATCATAGAATAGGCACGGAGAACCTAGTATCAAAGGCCTTCTGAGTGAATTTATAAGTGAATATTTAAAAAAAATAAAAATATACATCATGCTATTTATTATGAAATGTTAAACTTTAAGTTTCTTTAAAAGAATCAGCATCATCTATGCAAATTTCTAAACCTAAATAAATATTTTATAGCAGCAACGACTCCGCCGTCAGTCGCCGCCTAAAAAAAGCCGCCTAAAGTCACGCATAATAATAACGAGAAAAATGTAAATATAATAAATCTTACGCAATAGTTTCTGTGGATCAATTGTCCTAGCTTGAACATTATCCAGAATATGTGCCCGGAGGGACTGTCTACTTTTCTTAGTATCAGCTTCAGCTTTTGTACCGATTGGATCCTTTCTAATAGTACTTCTTCGTACTTGGGCGTTCCAATCTTTTTTCCTGGAAGAACAGGTTTTATATTAGGAATAGCTAAATTGTTATTTTAAGAACTTAGTATAAAAATACTAAAGATTTTAAACACTAGAAATTTAATAGTTTGCTATTTTATATATCCGTATAATTTATCTACTATATTTTTGGTGTGATCATGTATATCATTATTTTGAAAGGCAGAAGCTACCTATTTAATCTGATTAATAAACAGTATTAGGCTTTTCCCCCATAGCGAGTAGGTACAAACATAGTGTTAAGACACTGGTTTTCCTATTTTTGCGTCCCATTTTTGAAACAATGAAATAATTTAATGCAAGAATTTTCCTGATGGGGTTTGATCCGGCAATTATCGAGTCAGAAACTGTCTCATTGCGCTAAGATTGCCACTTTATTGTACTACTTAAAGATATTTATTTAATAATGATTTTTTGTTCTCACTTTTCGCTCTCACTTCCACGTCTAACAATAGCTTTGGCGATCTGACTGAAGACATCTTTAGGCTTGCTCTCTTTGGATATGACATCCTTGATGATACCCTCCACTATACCGATTTGGAAGTCTTTGAGGATTCTCCTTTCCATGACTTTACCTTTTTTGCCAGATACTAAAAAAATATAAATTAAATAAATTGTCTGCACATATTGTATTTACATTTGATATAAACATTTTTTTTAAGATTTAAAAGTAATAATTTGTGTAATATTATTACTGTAAGTAAACAAATCAGAGAACAGGAAATATTATCATTCCAAAGAGTAATATGAATCCCATATTTATGGCTTCAGTCAATCAGGCACAAATCAATTGCACCACAGTGCAAGAACTATAAAGCTTCTGTAACAGAGTAAGCAGATAAACCCTAGTGTCTACAAGAATCCTATTTTACGCAAAAGAGATCGCGGGCGCTGCTAGGACTATCACTTAACTCCTCCTAGAAAACCAGACCGATTTGGATGAAAATAATTAATAATCCTCTCCGTTTGATCTGATTAGGTGGCGATACAATAAGACTTAATAGGTAGGGAAGCGCCACCTATAGTCGCGCGTTGGAGTGTAAGAAATAAGAATTTTTTTTTTGCTTTCGCCCAACCCTAGTGTTAAGACACTACGTTCCCAAAGAAGACAATCTCAGGGCACTGCGTGTTGAGTTGCGGAATTCAACGCTGCGCTTGCCTCGTAACCAGAGCCAAGAAATACAAATATTGAATATTTCATTCCTCCGAATATATATAGTCGACAGTTACACGCTCGTGCCCCTAATACTCTAATACCGGGTGATAATACTCAAATTTAAATAAAACAAAACAATTATTTTACTTGTAGTATCTTGTAGATTGATCCTTGGTGTTTTCATGCCATTGTTTGCTAATATATCGATAAGTTCGAATCGCAATGTCGAAATATCCTGTCTGATCTCCATCACGTCGTCCTCAGTGACACCTATGTCATCCCTGTCTCGCTGTTCCGCTGTCACGTACCTTCGCACTAGGATTCTCATTATCGCTTCGTGCTGGTGACGAGCTTTTTCACGGGATTTGTTCTAAATTAAAAAAAAACCATAAAAGTTAAAAATAGTAAAAGGACTATACTTTATTACGTATGAAAAGTATAATTTAAGGTATATTTTATAAAACAAACGATTCATTAAAGAAACGTTTTTAGCGTCACGTATTTCATTATAGTAAGAAGAGAAAACCTAGAATTAATATCCATTCTCCGTAAAGAAGTAATAAAATATAATAAATGGTTGATTTTGTTTTTTAATTTAAAAAAAAAAAAATGTTTCATGCTGTACGTCGAATATAACACGATAGTAAATAATAAAATCATATTATACTCACAATGATAGATCCTCGTTGTCTATTATTAAGGAGCTTCTGCACCCAACCGTTCACGTGTTTTGGCGTAGGTATTATATTGAACGGTGGAGGCACAGTGTCGCCGTCCTCGAAGTAAGACATCCAGAGGTTACTGCGAGCGAATTTCCACTCAACGTCTGATCTTTCCTGAAAATTAAAATTTGTCATCAGTAACCTTAGGCCAGATAGTTATATCCATTTATATGCACATTAATAACATAGCGTATTTTGTAGGAAGACTCATTAACATGCACATATTCAATGCCAACCAAGAGAGAGGGCGGCTACATTGCAAATATAAATATTTCTCTTGGCATATGAACTCCTAAGCATTAATATAGGTGAGAAGTTTAATGTATATTTAATTTGATTGATTATTATAGTGTAATATTTAAATATGTAAGTAAGCTAATGTGACAATTATAGATGGCGAAATATAAATAAAAAACATTCGCGAACGAGGATAGTTGTGGCGTTGAGTTCCGTCACTCAACATACAATCAACTAACTCTGCTCTACTCTGCTATGTGTGGAATACAGCGTGAATCTATATTAAAAAATCTCAACTTTACTCTGCATCTCGTCTCATCATAGCTGGATAGGAAGAGAAAACCTATTGTTAAGGCCGGAAGTCTAAGACGAATTGTTCGTTCTAAGCTTCCGCCCGAAGAATGTGTTCTGGAATTTATAACACCACGTTTTTACTGTTTATTAAAAATCCATAACTTATTTACCGAAATAATCTGATAAGAATTAGACATCATAGCAATAAGCATGTTCAGGAGTACAATAATATTGATCACAGAGTATGATCCGAAGGTTAGTAAGGCCCAAAATCTAGTGAAACTCTTGATGCCAGTCAGTTCGAAGGTGGTGAGGTCGACGAGGCCGAATGAAGCCCAGAAAAGTGATTGAGATGTTTCAAATAGGCTGTGGAAAAAAATATATATCAATAATGTAAACATGAGGCTAGTTGTGGCGCAGGGGCACAAAATGTGACTGTAAACGCGACTTGTTGTGGGTTCGATCTCAATCCAGGAAATTAAATATTTATTTAAATTTGTATTTCCATTTCTTCGCTCTCGAGTCCAGGCAAAGCGCGGCGTTGAGTTCCTCCAGTTAACAAGCAATGTCTCCAGAATTCGGCGGAAAGTGGGAAACGGAGTGTCTTAACTTTAGGTACCCTCTGCCTACCCTGCTTTGTGCGGGATACGACGTAAAGCTGATTATTAATCTAAATATCTAATTATAATAAATATGATCGATCATTTTTTTTACCTCTATAGAGGATAGAGTTCAGTATTTTTTATACAGCTTTCCTCGAGTGGCAATCAAACTCACAACCTAGCGCGTTTAAAGCTTTCTAAAGTTGTTAGCATAAAAACACTTAAATATATTTTACTTTGAAAATCGTCTCCAAATGCTGCAAGCACGTTCTTGAGTATCGAAATCAGGTATGCCAGATGGAAGGTGATAGCATTTATTCTTCTCCAACTCAGCATAGTACCACATCAGCTGATTTAGACCTAAAATTTATAGTTACTAGCTAAAGCTCGTTTTTATATTTTACATTAATACGTATTCTGTTATAATAAATGTATGTAACCTTGGTCTTGGCTTTTTTCACAGGGTAATAATGCATTTTTTTTGGAATACCTTATTTTTATATAATTTATTATCATTACTAAACAAAAATCTCATTTCTTAATTACTATAGTACCAAATTAAAAAAAAAATCATACCGCATGCAAACGCAAACAGCACCAACATGTACACGAAGAAAAATTTAATAATATCGATGATCATTCTGCCGAGTGACACTTGCAGCGGTCCGAGGTAAGGGTTGATGGAGAAGATGTGGACCAGCTTGAGGAAGGAGAAGATCATGCCGGCCGCGAACGCACCTTCCGATAGCAGCATCGGATCGAATGAGTCCCAACGTTCTCGTGGGTACCATGGATCTTTGCCGCTGTGGTAGTCTCGCTAGATAAATAAAAGAGAGAATAATAATTAGATTTGTTTTTTAATTTCAAAATTAATAGTTTAAATTAATTTTAAAGTTCAATAAGATTAATATAAGAAGGTTCCAATTTCATTCTAAGTAAGTAAAAAAATACCTGTACAATATACCAAGAGGAGAAACGTAAGCTTATCCAAGCTATGTAAAACACGTTCGTGATGAAATCTACTATGTTCCATAAATCGCTTATGTATTCCAAGAGGCCGTTTTCCCAAAGTGATCGTATCTCTCCCCAAACTAAACCTAAAAGAAAAAATAACTAATGAATATATACTAACAATTACTACGAAAATCATTTGAAAAGTAAACAAAAATCAAGATAGTAAATAAGAATGATTACAAAAGTAAAAAATAGAATAGTATTAGAACAAAACGGAGAATAATAATAATAATAAGAAACATGCTAAAATCCAAATTTACTTGCTATGAAGAGGATGACGGTGGATTCGATCAGACCGGGTAAGGAGCCTCGTTCACGTGCCTTCCAGAATTCCACTAACTCTTGCAGCCACGATATACCAGACATTTCCAAAACTATATATTCCGCTCTTTGAGATGCCAGAGATAGTAACACTGAGAAAATGAGATTAGTAAAACGTTATTTATTTATTTATTTATTTATCTATTACGTTTACCTATGATTGTTAGAGAAGAGAAGAGAAAATATAGAATAGATAATAATAAACTTAAGATTATATGTGCAATTATATTTAAGGTATGCACTGAATGCCAAAAATTATAGATTTCTTAAGTTTCACGATGTATCCTGTATATAGAACACGCATCGCCTAATTTCTAATATGCACATGCGTGCGATGGATCTCAACGCCGCGGTTTGTCTTATTACCAGAGCGAGGAAATGAAAATATTAAATATTTAATTTACACTAGTGGGAATCGAATTCACAAGCGTCGCGTCGCACGCTTGTGACCCTGCACCTCAACGGCTTCAATTTTCCTTATAATATTCAATAAAAATAAGTAGGATAGATATGGGTACGATTCTAAAAAATATCTAAATTCACTCAATATATAGTCGAACGAATAGAGTTAGTATTAAAAGTTCATACATTTCATGATGCATCCAATATTTCAGATTTATCGGCAATTATCAAAAGTAACGATCCGACCGCTTTGTTGTTTCGATCAACAATAATAGGAGGATGTTTGGGAGTTCTTCTTTCTTTTGAAGATTTTTTAAACATCATTTATTTTTATAAATTATATTTTCTAAAAACTAGACCGTAGAGCAGATGTTAGAAATTTTTAAGCCGTAAAATGGAAAATTCCCGCATTTTCTTGTTGCGGTAGGAACTTTGAACAATCTTCTTTCTTCTCTCACTCCCTAGCACACCAGCTGTGTGCAGGATACAGCGTGAAGCTAAATTAATTTCATTTTTAAAAAAAATAATGTAAAGTCTAGTTTCACAGTTAATCTCGATTATAATAGAGCAGATTATAATAGGCAGAGTGACCCTCGGAGGAACCTAGTGTGAAGACTATGCCCGTGCCACTATGTCATCCAATAGCTGCAACTAATTACGTTAAATACCTTAATATTCTGACATTTACATTGAAATTCAGGCAAATATCGTTGTGCAAAGAGACTGTAACTGTAAACGTGATGGTTGTGGGTTCGATCTCACCTATTGTGATGATATTTAAATTATTTACAACAAGCAAATCTACATCTCTAAATTGAGTGAGAATTGGGGAACGTAGTGTATTTACGCTGTATCCTAGGTTCCGTCTGCTAAACGTTAACCTAGTTTTGTTTGTCACATTAGGTACCACTACTAATACATATATAACTTTTTTTTATTAAAAAAAATATATATGGAAAATATATGTTACTGTGGAAATATGCCTTAGATTTAGAAAGACAAAGGTATCCTCAAATCATTAATAAAACACTTACTAAGAAACATCATGTAGGAGGAACTGTGAGAGATGAACTTGACGAAAGGTTTCTTCATGAATTGACCGTATTCTGATTCGGGTGCGAGCATGTAGATAGTGCAGTATACAGGGAACATTGCGCCCATTTTTGCGACCTGCACAAATAATATCAACAGTGAGAACATATAAATTGAAAAAATAGGCTATACTTATTTAGAAGACGTATAGAAATTCGAACGTAACGGGACTCGAACCCGCGCCTCGAACTCGAACCAGGTTGATTTGGTCGGTTTCCAGGAGGCGCGGGTTGGAGTTCGAGCGTTTTCAAAATAAGTATTTTTCTTTCCTAAGTGTGAATAACACTTTTAAAAAAATTTTAAAAATAAGTAATATTTACCCGAGGCCGGTCGTGGCGCAGCGGCATGAGGTGTGACTGCAAAACCGACTGGTTCTGGGTTCGATTCCCACTCGAGGAGATGAAATATTTACTTAAATTTATATTTCCATTTCTTCGCTCTGGTGTCGAGGTTAAGCGCGGCGTTGAGTTCTGCCCCTCAACACGCAATGCCTCCAGAATTCGGCAGAAAGTGGGGAACGGAGTGTCTTAACACTAGGTTCCCTCTGCCTACCCTGCTGTGTGCGATTGCTATAAATACCTGTTTTTCTGAATTAGGTAAAAACTTTACTTTTTAATATAATTATGGATATTGTTTAGTTTTTTTTAGCTAAACTAAGAGATTTTTTAATTAGCGTTTTATCGATAACCGATTGACATGCCTAGTAAATTTACGTAGTGAAAATTTAATACATGTCAATTTTTAATTGAAGTCTTTGAGTCATTTAATGCATTTAATAAAACATGTATGGCATGAAGCTCACCTGAACACATTGACCGACGATATTTTTTCTTTTGAAACCTGGTAAACCGTCATACCAAATGGAACCAAGCAATTGCTGTACGTTAGGATGTGCTACAAACTGTAATAAATAAATTAAATATCTAAACATGTAACAGTATTTAGTCGTTTAACTATGTATGTTAATTGGGGTCCCTGAGTACGGCTGAAGGTTAAAAACCAGTCGAAGAGTATTACTGAATCCTTAGTTTGTTAAATGAGATTATGTGCGAGTGTTGTCTTTACCTCGTGACATATTTTTAATCTAGGCTATATTTAAGTTAACACTTTATTAGAATACGTTAGGTGACTCTTTTCACCACTGTTTGATATCTAAAATGCAATAGTCGCTTTTTTTTAATTAAATTTTAAAAAATATAACCACGTATATATTAAGAATTTATTTATATATATTGCAATATATAGAAAATTTAGTAATAGAAATAATAAGCATAAAATCTTAAAACTTATGAATATGAATACAGTTTTATTTTCAACTCGCATATTTGAACCGAAATGCTTTTAAGTCAAATATGAAATTATGTTCTAAGTGAGTATCAGTGTATTATTCGTTATTATGTACTGTTATGTTTAATAATTTAAAATAAAAATATTATTACTAATTTTATCTAAAGCCTTAAATCAATAACTAGACAAGAGCTCAGTGATCCAACTTCCGGTCGCATATAGTTTCTATAGAGAAAGAACACTACGTCATATAATTTAACAGCAAGTACAACTTACTTTTGAAGAAATTAAGAGTAAATAAAATGATTTGCCCAAGTTTTACGTAGAACCGCAACTATTACCTAAAGCAGTGACATTTGAGGAATTAAACGCTGAACTTCCGAATCCCATATTTAAGTACAAGATGGCATTTAGTTCTTCAAGTTTTGTTAGACCCATCTCAATGATACTCGTATATTGTTAAAATCGTTTAAAATAATTATAGAAGTATGCCATACCATTTTCTGTTTATACTTGATAGCTAACTTTAATCTTCCTAATGTCTGCCTCTCTCCTGGCTCCCAACTGTCCAAGTCCCAAGGATTATAGTTCAGCATGATTTCCAATTCTTGTGAAGTTCTCGTGTGGTCCAGTAGTGCCGTCGCGAATTCTTGACATTGTTGACGAAGGGTCTGGTTTTATGAAAAAAATGTAAGAAGTTTTATAGAAAACTGTAAATATCAATTTCTTAAATTTCCTGAGAATAAAAAATGTCAATTTGATTAACACAATTCGTTATCCAATAAATAGCAAAGTATAAAATAAAGTTTCTTTTAATATTTTTAACATTTTTTAACGTAACGTAACGTAGCTTTCACACTTAGGAAAGAAAAATACTTATTTAGAAAACCTATAAAAATTTGAACGTAGCAAGACAACAAGGTCCTGGTCGGTTTCCAGGAGGCGCGGGGTCGAGTCTCGCTACGTTCAAATTTTCATAAGTTTTCTAAATAAGTATTTTCTTTTAATATATGTTGATGAACGGTGTGCCTACCTTGCTGTGTGCGGGATACAGCGTGAATAAATTATTTAACATATTATATATCCTTATTACGTCCAAGACATTATATTGGGAGGAAAAACTGGATTTTTTTTTTCAAGTTCACGGTTTATCTCGAAAAGGTAGCTAGGCAGAGAAAACATGTTCTCCAATTTTTTAGCTTGAATTCGAGATATTACATATTGAGTGACGGCTCTCAACACCGTGCTTGGTCCTGCATACCAGGAAAATGAAAATAACTAGTCATCACGAGTAGTTTAATAGTATCTAGAGCCATCACGCTTACAGTCAGATGCTGTTCCACTAGGACATGATGGATTCGAAATAAATTGAACGTCATATTTAATCTATTCTAGCTACTATATTTTTTAGGAACTAGTAAGAATTACAAAATACGAACAGCTTAATCACATTAAAAGAAAACTGCAATTAAAAAATGAAATGACCTTATATTCAGTTCTAAATTCAGTCTCCATACGACTAAGCCTGCCCAGCTCCCAGGACAGCTCGAAGGCGGTCAACAGGGGGTCGGCTGAAGAC
Organism: Heliconius erato x Heliconius himera; assembly: GCA_013421005.1. Lineage (NCBI taxonomy): Eukaryota > Metazoa > Arthropoda > Insecta > Lepidoptera > Nymphalidae > Heliconius > Heliconius erato x Heliconius himera. The sequence goes on along the minus strand of JAATLQ010028386.1, from coordinate 288,865 downwards.
AGAGCTATAAGAGACGGCGAGCTCAAGGCGCGGTACGCGTTGATACGCGCCTGCGAGTGCCGCAGAGAGTCGTCGGAGGACGATTTGACACATTCATCACAACCGCACCTATGGAAAAGGTTATGGAGAATAATGTTATTTATCTTTTATTGTGATGTACTTATATATCTCCAGTAATTTCAATTAGGTTTAGCTGCTTGTTCATGATAATATTTATAAGCTTTACGCTTATCTCTTTATGATTTTACTTTTTAAATATTGGTATAGTAATCAACAAAACTTTGTTAAATGGGCAAACGAGTACTCAGAGCCGTATAGGTTGGATTGTGGGGTGAGACAGGGAGGGTTGAGCTCCCCTAAGCTTTTTAACCTCTATATCAATGCGCTGATAGAGAAACTCAGCGGCATGAGTGTCGGATGCTATATCGGTGGCGTTTGTTTTAATAATATTAGTTATGCGGTTGACATGGTGCTGCTGGCTCTCTCTGTCAGTGCTATTAGAAAGATGCTGGCTGTTTGTGAGTCATATGCTGAAGTGCATAGATTGGTGTACAATAGTAAGAAAAGTGAGTATCTAGTCTTCAAGTCTGGGAATAGACTACCGAAAAATGTACCTTCAATTAAACTGAACGGGAAAAGTCTTGTTAGAGTACACCAATTCAAGTATTTGGGCCACATTGTCACAGAAAATCTTAAGGATGATGCAGATATTGAACGAGAGCGCAGGGCGTTGTCGCCCAGGGCGAACATGTTGGCTCGCAGATTTGCTCGTTGCTCAACACCAGTTAAGATCACGCTTTTTAAAGCTTACTGTACTTCTTTTTATACGGGCAGTCTGTGGGTCAACTATACCCAGAGGTCGTATAGCGCGTTGCGCGTTCAATACAATAACGCCTTCAGGGCATTCTTGGGGCTGCCGCGGTACTGTAGCGCCTCGAGTATGTTCGCGCACGCAGGGGTCGACAGTTTCCCGGCCATTCTTCGTAAAAAGGCAAGCTCTCTTTTAAGGCGAGTCCGCGGCAGCCGCAACAGTATCTTGAAGGCTATCGCCGACAGTGGGGACTGTCCACTGATCTGGCATATGTGTGACGTTACCAAGTCACTATTAGTTATTAAGTACTAACACTAGATATTAAGCTTTATTGTATTTTAGTAACACTTATGGATCATTGGTTGTCCGATTAATAAACATTTTTATTTTTATTTTATTTATTATTTTATCTCGCTTGTAGAAGGGTAGACATCTGCCTATTATTTTTTATATTATTTTATTTTTATTATTATATGTTAGACACTCCAGTCCCTATTTTCCGTTCAATTTTTGCAACATTGATTAAATTGAGCATTGATTTGTGTTGAATGGCGGAACTCTACGCCACGCTTCATATTGCTATATATGCAATATACAGTGTCAAGCTAAAAGGAGAAAAAAAGTCGAGCACAATGTGGCATAGCAGCTTCACTTTTTCACTTCATTTTTTAAATGAATCTTACCTATAATAGGATTGTGGCCAAAGCGAATGTTATATTGTAATATTTCTTTATAGTTCCATATTTTAATTTTTTAAAGATCTTTATTATAGTTATCCGGAACTAAATTATACACAAAAAATCATTATAAAATTTAACATAAATCGACATTTAATTCCTCATATTAAGCATCACTTTGGCAATATTGAAATTAGTAATACAAAAAACATTTAAAAAAAAGCCATAAAAAATACTTATCACGAATACACAGAAGTTCTGTACCTACTTGACGTCGTGAGGCACTGGTAGCGTGGCGCCGCGGTCCAGTAGCAGCTTCAATATCTCGTAGTGGTTAACGTGAGCTGCCAGTATAAGCGGCGTAATATCCGACGTGAATGTTGCTGCTGATGGGTCTACGGACTCCCAGCTCTGAGGAAGTTAAGAAAAGTTAGAGAACAGATAGAGTCACTATTTTTATTTTTTTTTATGTTCTCGCTGTATCACGCATATTGCAGGGTAGGCAGAGGGAACCTAATGTTGAGACACTTCGTATCTTCGTTCTTATTCCTTCTTTAGATATTGTGCGTTAAATGGCGGAACTCAACACTGGGCTTTGTCTTCATACCAGAAGAGAAAATAAAAATATTAAATAATTCATTTCACCAAGTGGAAATCGAACCCTTATATTTTTATCTGCTACTTTAACTAGGACGTCACAATTTTTTCCTTCTCTTATGTATTTATTTTATGCTAGGGAACGAGTAATCAAGGTAAGCAGTGGGAACTTGGTAATAACAATATATTTCTTTAGTCATGTCAATAAGTGGCGAGTAATTGATGCCGTAAATGTTATTTTTATTTAAATTGGAATCAGATTCCGAGCTTATATGAGCTTTGTGCAATTATTTATTTCTTGTAATATTAATCAAAGGTTCCATTTTTTTGTATTTTTTTAAACTATTTAAAATATACTATATTGTTTATTTTCTGTTTTGAGAAACTTTACATAAATTGGCATACTTATGAAAACACTTCGGCATCTGCCTGTCACAGATCACTGGGGATATCAACTGAAAGCTCTTCGAAATTCCATTTGAAAAGTATGTAGTGCTAATACATTTCTTTTTATTTAAGAAACCATTATTATAGTAGACATGTATTTTATTTAAGGAAATAAATAATATATATTGTATAAATGTCCTCATATCAAAATTTATACTTGTCCGACTTCATATTATGAAGGTTGCGTGTTCAAAGTCAGGGCTTGCTCTAATTGAGCATAACTGAGTCAGATAAGACAAATACGATGCCTTTTCTTATTCAGGAATTGGTACCAATTTTTATAAGCTAAAGAAATTTTCTGGTGACAGTTTTTATGCAAGATAATATTAGAAAGACGATAGTACCGAAGGCCTGATATTACTAACATTTATTTGTTGTTTGATGATCCGAAAAGTAATTGTAACGACTTAATTGATAAAAAGTATTTTAATTTTGATTTTATCTCACGTAAGGCTCTCCGGGAACGTGGTGTTCCTCTTCCCACTGCAGTAACAGTTCTACGGCCTCCACGTACTCTTCCTTGATTGCATGTAAAAGCGCATCCTGCAAGCAAAATTAAATAAATATTATAATGATTAATATTTTTAAGTATGATTAAGTTAATATATTTAAGAATTCTAAATTAGGCTGTCGTGGCTCAGGGGTACAAGCGTACGACTATAAACACGACTGTTGTGAGTTCGATTCCCACTCGGAATAATGAAATTTTAATATTATCATTTCGTCGCTTTGGTAATGAGACAAAGCGCGGCGTTGAGTTCCAACCAATTAATACGCAATGCCACAAAAAATCGGAGGAAATTGGGGTACAGAGTAAATTAATGGAGAACAGAGTGTATTAATTAACTTTAAGTTTCCATGTTCTCTCTGCTTTGCACGAGATACAACGTCAAGCTAAAGAAAATAAAAATATGTTTTTAATTATTATATTATGAACATGAACTTTTAACCTATGAAATTTTGAACTCACAACTATTGCGTCTTACTTGCGTCACGGTAACGTCATATAAACGATGGTTAAATGTCAGTTATATTGAAATATTAGGTTTTGTATCCAAAGTTATGTTTCCGGCATCAATCAATCTCTAGGTTCCACGCCTATCCCGCAAAAGGAAAAATGTGGTAGACATAAGCATCTGTTTGGATCAAGCTTTAGGTAGTGAATACGAATTCATTTTGCTTTAATGAAGTGCTTTATTCGCCTTTAATACTTACTAACTTACTTTATTCACCTTTATTTAATACACCGTTCTTCCGTTTTTAAAAGAGATGCCGTAACAACATTGTCTTTTCCGTTGATTTTAGGTTAAGAGGCGTAACTAAACGCCGCCCTTAATGTCACCAAACGAGGAATAGATTAATAATTTAACCTATTCCTCGTTAACGTTAAAAAACTTAAAATTTAATCATTGCCCAGAATTGGCACCGAACCCAGAACGACTGTTTGTAAAATAAAACTACTAATCATAAGACTGCTACTATCTATTAATTAGTATTACAGTTCCAGTATTCCCCTGACAATCCAAAGAGCTTTAACCCCAATAAAATTATACGAAATTATCGGTAACAAGTTTTCTAAATGAAAACCTTTAATTTAAAGGGTTACAGTTACTATATATTTATATATGCACATAATTAATCTAACATCATTTTAATGTTATTTCATTTTGTTCAGCAGTATTAGTTATAATGTCGTCTCGTCCTCGTCGAGAGGTAATCGAATCTACAACCGTTGCTGACAGATGCATTCACCTTGCGAAATATCAGTCTCAACTATTCCAGGAACACAAATGTCACAAATGGTACAAATACACACTACAAGATATATTTTTGTTTTTTTGATGTAGCTTGACAGCCACAACTTTTCCCAAAATTTCTTAACTTAATTTAGCTTCACGCTGTATTCCTAGCGGGGTGGTCAGAGAGAACGGAACGCTAAAACGCTATGGTCTCTGCAAACCTCTTTCGCCTCGTTCACTGTCATCAACCTCTTCATACATGCCCTCCGGGGGGTCCTCATGCTTTTTACGTGACATTCCTCCAGTATTTTTGATACTGTTTTCGCAAGTCAACCGAGGTCTCCCCCTACCTCTCTTACCGCTCACTTTTCCATCATAAGTCTTTTTGGCCATTCTTTCATCACTCATTCGTTCGATGTGCCCAAACCAACTGAATGGTTTGTGTATATGTACTTAACATTTGGCACTCGTTTCACCAGCATAGCAACGACATGTATAAATTCAAATTCAAAATATTATTTATTTAAATAAATTTCAGCAAGTACTTTTAAATTGTCGCATAAACGTAAACCTACCACGGAATCGGAAGCCAATATAAAAGTTGAAATGTTATTATTTAATACAATAGCCGGCACCTATTGAGCTCTTATGGTATTTAGATGATCTTAATTCCATAAAATATTTTTATTTTCTAACAATGTTTTCACAAAGTGATGTGATGAGTTGCAATATGGAACCGTCATGGCGCAGTGGTACAGCGTCTTACTCTAAATGCGGCGGTTAAGAGTTTTATTTCAAGTATGGGGATTGAATTATTTTCCCTGCTGTATGTAGGATGCAGCGTGAAGCAAAAAAAAACTTTGTACGGAAACATAATTTAAATTAACAATGTTTGTTATTATAAAAATTAAGTTTCGATGTCAGACTTAAGTCTAGACTAATTAATTTTTAAAACATTTCAAAATTGAATAGCTGCACTGGCACTAGCCGGTCACGGAAACGTAACCGAATATCAAATAAATTTTCTAGGTATCCAAACGAATAGCAGGAAACTATAACGGCGTATGATTTACGATTTAATATCGCATCCGTTTCTATTGCTATAAATGTCCAAATTAATGTTTCGACAATTTACTGTCTTATACTGGAATTTTTAAAATTTTTCGCTTTGTCGTGTAGCATTGTTCATCTGAAATAAAGGATTTTCTCTTTCTGGATTGTCTCCTTTTCCTTTGCCTACCTTGCTATGTGTATCACGCACATAGCAGAGTAGGCAGAAGGAACCTGGAAAGCTAGTGTTCTGATACTTCTGTTTCCGTTGCGCTGTTGAGTGGCGGAACTCAACGCCTCGCGCCTTTGCCTGTATATCAGAATCAAGAAATGAAAATATTAAATATTTTATTCCCTCGAGTGGGAATCGAACTCACATCAGAACCGCTTAGTCGCAAGATTGTGCCCCTGTTCCATGACTGCCTCTATCTATACTTATATAATTAAGCAGAAGAGTGTGTTGTTTGTTTAAGCGCAAAGATCTATGGATCTACTAATCCAATTTACTTTCTTTTTCTTTAGTATAAAAGCTGCATTTGAAGTGCTACAGTGATATTTCATCGATTTTTATTTTACATGCATATTGAAACTTACAAGCGAAAGCTATTTAATCATCCAGGAAATTTAATGAAGAAAATCTTTGGCATTTATAGCATGTAATTTGGACGAATACGTTTCGAGAAAATGTAAAATTAAAATAATACAACACTCTGTTTACGGCCGCAAGCCGAGGCTCGAATCCCGCGGGGGGGACAAGAGTAGTGTTCATGATTGAATGTATTAATCTGTTGGCAAATGCAGCTTAATACGAGTATTATAGGGGGGTATGCGGGCGAAGCCGCGAGTGGGCCGCAAGTAGTAAAATATAATATATTTTCTAAACTACAGATTTATAATTAAAAAAAATAACCTTTGCTTTTTATTTGGAGGTAAATAAATGTAATATAAAAAATATATATCTCTCTACAAACGTAATTAAGAGGCGTAGAGCAATATACTCGTATGTATGAGTATGTAAGAAAACACGGTTAAACCGACTCCGGCGCTCCCTAACGCAATTATAGGTAGCTGCAGGCTTTAATAAAATATCTTTAAAAGCACAGGTATACATATGATGGTTGTGTAATGGTATTTCATATCACATGGAGTCTCCAGGTCTTAGGAACTTGAGGTAAAGTTGAGAAGTATGGTTATGGTACACGAGACATTTATATTATTGAAAGCAGCTTCACGTCATTTAAGGAATAGATAGAAGGGGCCTAGTGTTAAGATACTCCATTTTGCACTCTTTAGTCAATTTTTGAGACATTGCGTTTCAAGTAGAGCAACTCAACGCTGCACTTTGTCTTGTATGACATAATTCATCTTCCCGTGTAATCTACCCCACAATCGTTACTTTTAAAGTCAAGCATTGTGCCTCACTGCGACGATAGGCTCTAAATTTATTAATTGTTTATTGTTATGGTTCCGTACCTCAAAAGGTAAAAACGGGACCCTTATAGTATAACTTTGTTGTCCGTTAATATCTATTAAATTATTATTAAATATTCAGGTCTATTGTCCCTTGAAGCAAAGAAAAAGTCAAACTTCTAAGTTAACGCAATCAAAAGATACTTTTTGTACTACATGTTGTATGAAAATCGCTGCGTAATCAAAATATATAAGATACTTGCCGTGGACCTACAGTTCCAAATTCCATAATTTGGAATTATCGAAGACGAAATGAGGGCTTACAGTACAAATATTGCTATATTTGTACTGTAAGATCTCATTTCGTCCAAAAACATCCAAAAAGTGACAATTTATAAGTATACAATGAAAATAAAAATCATTACTAATTTATATTTATAGTTTATTTCATACAAAATGAGTGCGTATGCTCGCACACTTTTTTTCTCTTCCCAAGATCTCTTCCCGAATCCTTAAATTGATATTGGTTCTCGGTGGACGAGCCCGACTCGCACTTTACCGGATTTTTTAAATATTTTCATTGCTGCCTACTCTGATCTATTTCATCGAAAATTAAGAGTGGTTCAAAATGGTAAAAATACTAAGTAAAACATACCTTATTTGTGTTATTTATTCCAGTATTGCAGCTATTTTCTGGTAAATATTTTAATTACACAATAAATATTTTTGATTAAGTTACATTAAACTGATTGATTAATTAATTAATAATTATATTAATATCTACACCGTACATATATTGGAATATATCATATTTACATAATTGATAAATTAATAAATAAAAAGAAAGCAAACAACAGTTATGGAATAGTATTTAATGATCATATTTCAGGCACGCGACCATTTCTCATATTATATTTTCATATTTTGTGAAACTACCCTCAGTTTCATGTACGGTATCAAATTAAACATGCATCGACGCTTTGATGCGCTGTGCTTGTCACAAGGTTTAAAGTTAGAAAAATACGTTGGCGGCCGGCGGTGACATAAACTACGGGTTGAGCTTTTTTTTATATTTTCAATAAAAATTTTAATCCGCAAGTACCATTTGCATGATGTGATTTAGTAATGTATTTGGGAAAAAATATAAAATAATTTGAATATGCGGCATTCACTTCCGCCACTCAATACGCAATGTCTTAAGAATTCGGCGGAAAGTGGGGAACGGATGTGTGTTAATGAGAATGGTATGTCTTAACACATTTCCACATGGTTCCAAGATTCCCTCTGCCTGCTTTGTTTGGTGGAACGTGTGAGATATTATAGTATTTAGGGTAATACTAGATAGATAGATTCATAGATAGAATCATATATAAATTCTTTTCACAATTTTAAGTTAGCAATTAACACTTTAATATTTATTTCTTACCTATAAAATTCAAGGCATTAAAATACCATCATATTTAATGAGAGCATTACTAAATTATTCTTCTACACTACTTATACTAAAACTAACCTAATATAATTTTCATAATAGACCAATAAGGTAACGTAACATGTATCTACATCACGTTAATGCATAACCCAAGGACAGCTTGAAATGCATCGACGTATTATAATTTATATTATTAATGTTTTTCTGGGAAAATGCACGATTTTTTTCAAGGAAATGTAGTACAAGTACATTAAGTTATGAGAAAGTTTAATATGATTACTTTGATCGAAATATAATATTTTTGTGTATTACATTATGACGCAATGTGGTTTTGACGGAGTATAAGCGTAATTCTACTAACCCGCTATGTTTATATATTATATATGTATTTTTGTCTTGTTATAGGTGAAGGCAGTATTTTTCCGGGAACTCTTTTAAATATGCATATTTCTGTTATGTAATATTATCCTTTTTTTACCGTAACTTCTCTCGTGGGTTCTCCATTCAACGTGACATTGGCGAAGTGATTTTGTGCTCAACTGACACGCTCGGAACGCCATATTAAAAGAGACCAAACCGAACCAAACCAAGCGTAATTCTTTAATTTTGTTTTTATTTTGTCTTTTTTAGCTGTATTTCATTAATAGTAGGACAGGCTAACAGAAAAAGTGGAGGGAATTAGTTATTTTATGATTCTTGGTAACAGAATATAAACCATTTTGGCACCGACAATAATATGTATCTATAAATTGAAGCTGTCATAGCGCAGCGGCACAGCGTCTTACTGTAAACGCGACGATCGTGGGCTCGATTTCTACTCGGGGGAACGAATTATCTTCATTTACTCGCTCTCAATACATTTAAGATACAAAACCAGCCCGATTTAAAATCGAATACACATAAATTAACATCCATTTCACAAACTCTCTGAAACCTAATACAAATATTCACACTAAAAGAAATGTTTATTTCAGTTTCAGAGTCTAAACAAAAGAAAGAATATGCCTAGTATAGTATTTTTTTATTGAAACATATCTCCGCCCTTCGGGAAATCATTCTTGCGGTAGTTTGCATCGATACGTCGCCATATATCCCGATAACCGACGTCTTATGATACCAAATCTCAATAGGTAGTAAATATGATTCGGTTTCGTAGTAAAATCAAGTTTTATGAAGTAAATTTATATTTTATTTTAGGTGGTATAACTCAAATACACCTTGTATTTTAGTTATTATTGTGGTTGAAATATGCTTTAAAAGAAATATAAGTTTTTTTACTTTGTGACAATTTTTGATACAAATCTTGTTCTGCCTATTTCATATAAAATGTATAAACGAAATATTTTTAAATATCAACATTTCTTTAAGCAAGAATTGAATTTACAACTATAGTGTGAAATCAGGCACATTTCAATTGCACTATTACGTGGAAAGACTTAGAGCTCAGGCGTTTCATTTGGGCTTATTTGCGACTTGAGAGAATGGAACATTTTCATTTCATCGTTGTGGTAATGAGGCAAGTGCGGAGTTGAATTCCCACACACACACTTAATGTCATTTTGATCTCTTAGTTACACTTAAAAGTTTTCAGATGTTGATTTTAATACATCAGCAAAAATTATTAGCTATTTGAACCATTTACGTTGAAGTGTCCACTTCTTGTTTTTTTTTATAGCTTTAATCTGCATAATTTAGCATGGTAAACAGTAATCATCTACTATCAAGATACTCCGTTCTTCATTTCTTATCTCCAAGACCTTCTAAGATTCGAACCCGCTTCCTCCACAGTATATAATGTGGCAGATCACAGCCACGTGGCGCGATACGGTCACTGTCATGTCAGTCGACCTCTTTCGCTTCAGCCAACATAACTTTTACACGTGCTGTTAGATATTAAGGTTTCTCATATATTTTTAAAACGTATTTTTGTCTATCTGTGTCAATCGGCAATTTATAAATTTATAAGATTTTCTAGTCTCTTTTTTATTGCTTTTTATATTTTACGCTTAGCTTGGTGCACATAGCAGGTTAGGCAGAAGAAATCTGGAAACCTAGTGTTAAGACACTCCGTTTTCATTAAGACATTTTTGCCGAATTCTGGAAGCAATGCGTGTTGAGTAGAAAGAGTAGCAAATATTTAACATTTTATTTCATCGGGTAGGAATCGAATCCACGACCTGCCGCGTTTACCTTCGCACGCTTGTGCTTCTGCGCCACGACTAACTTTATTGTCTTGTCGTTGATAGATCAGGTTATTCAAATTGGAAAAGAAAAATTAATGTCACGCTTCATCCCGCATAACAGAGGAACCCGAGAGAATCTAATGACAAGACACTCCGTTCTCCGTTTTTTGCAAAAATTTGAGACATAGCGTGTAGAAATGCCGCAACCAACGTCACGTTTTGTTTTTCCATAGCGGGGAAATGAAAAAACTTTACTTCTCCCCAGGGAGATCGAACCCTCAACCATAGCGTTTACAGGCGTCATTTGACTGCTTCGCCATGATTGCCTCGAAGAAAATCTTCAGTATAAATTCCACGGTCTTCGAATGCAATATTTTTTAGAGTTGATAACATTTAAATATGACTAAATTAGTCTAAAACTACATCGAAGTATTGAAACATAAATAAACTTACCTTAACTTTGATCCCAGCTTTTAGAAGGAGCTTAATCAGCTCGATGTTTTCATTTTCGATGGCGGCTATTAGCGCCGACCGATTGAGAGGGTCCACGCAATTGATATCTAGGATTTCTGGTTGCGTCGCATATTGGTCTATAAGCCTATATAACAGTAGAAAATATAAAATTTATTAATAATAAAATAAAAATAGTTTCACGTTGTTTCTGGTATAACAGATTAGACAGACAGAGAGAACGTAATATTCTGACACTCTGTTCACCATTTCCTGAATTTTCTAGTGTTATATATGTTATATATATAGGGGTAATTCTGACGTGGTTTATATACAAATAGTAATCGTAATGTTATGGCCTTTTTCGATTAATGGACTATCCAATACATAAATAATTTTCTAATTCTAACTAGTAGTGCCTCAGGTTAACACGTTAAGCCAAATGAGCTTTATTTAAAATTAAAAAAATAAATCGGCTTCACGCTGTATCCTGCACACAGCAGGGTAGGCAGAGGGAACCTAGTGTTAAGACACTCCGTTCCCCACTTTCTGCCAAATTTTGGAGGCATTAGGCATGGCTCAACCCAGCGCTTAACTTCGACGCGCGTCAGAGCGAAGAAATGGAAATATAAATGTAAGTAAATATTTCATCTCCTCGAATGGGGATCGAACCCACAACCAGTCGGTTTTACAGTCACATCTCGTGCCGCTGCGCCACGACTGGCCTCAAATGAGCTTTAGAATAACTGTTATGTGAGGTAAAATATACTCATATACATATGAATACAAAATAGACTCACAAAACACAGTTATTATACAAAAAAGTTCGTAATTAAGCTTTGCTATCTAAAATTATTTAAAAAGAGTCTTAATGAAAATTGGACATAAAATGAAAAAAGTATATATTATGAATAGGCCTCGCATTCATTCATATTTGAATACCATATTCTTGAACACAGACGAACATTTACCACGTAGATATTTTTAACAGGTTATTAGTAAAATGATAACGGTACGGCCGTTGTGGCGCAGTATCTAACTATAACCGTGACAATTGTAGGTTCGATTTCCACTTGGATGAATTAATTATTTTCATTTCCTGGCTTTGGTGAAAAATAAGGGCGGCGTTGAGGTCCGCCACTTAACTTCCACGGCCCAAAAATTAGGAAATGCTATATTTTCACTAAGTTTTCTTTACTAGTTGTGCCGCCATGTTTTCGCAATATTTTCGCAGTCTTGGCCTAGTTAGAGAACAGTACTTAAAAAACAGTATGGAGGCTATCAAGTAATACGTTTATTTTGATGAATCGTCGGAAAATGAAACATCTTTTCAATATGATGATATGAATGATATGCATGTATTTTACTTTTAAAGTAACAACCCAGATATAAGCTATCGAATATTATTTTTCTATTACATTTGGGCCTCTTATGGTAATTTATTTTTACACTAAATTTAATTAATTCATACTTTTTTATACGTTTTATTTTCTTTCATATACATATGCTTAAGGAATTTTCAGCGATTTGACCTGCGTACCAGTCCAATAAAGTAGTCCAATAAACTGGATTAGCTCTTATACTGATTCCTACACTACGACTTAGCGACAACTGCCGAATTACAATTAGACCGTTCAACGTAAAGCTATTAGTGTTTGATGGTATTAAAAAGTTATTTGATTAGTACGTTACTTTGTAGTTGAGTTTGATGATCATTTAGTAGTAAATAAATAAATAAATCAGCTTCACGTTGTATCCCACACACAGCAGGGTAGGCAGAGGGAACCTAGTGTTAAGACACTCCGTTCCCCACTTTCTGCCGAATTCTGGAGGCATTGCGTGTTGAGTGGCAGAACTCAACGCAGCGCTTGTCCTCGACACCAGAACGAAGAAATGGAAATATAAATTTAAGTAAATATTTCATCTCCGTAGGGATCGAACCCACAACCAGTCGGTTTTGCAGTCACACCTCGTGCCGCTGCGCCACGACTGGCCTCATTTAGTAGTAGTAGGTTCAATTCTTGAAATAGTGATATAAAATGTTAAAGTGTGAAAAAGTGAGGCCAGTCGTGGCGTAGCGGCACAGAGTGTAACTGTAAAACCGACTGGTTGTGGGTTCGATCCCCACTCGAGGAGACGAAATATTTATTTAAATTTATATTTCCATTTCTTCGCTCTGGTGTCGAGGCCAAGCGCGGCGTTGAGAATTCGACATTCGGCCTCCAGAATTCGGCAGAAAGTGGGGAACGGAGTGTCTTAACACTAGGTTCCCTCTGCCTACCTTGCTGTGTGCGGGATACAGCGTGAAGCTGATTACTATTTAAATGTTAAAAAACTTAAAAAAGAAATGTAAGTACATATGTCACAGTGAGAAAAACATGTTCATATGGTTTGGACGTGGCGAGAGAGCGGTAAGAAAAGCCTCGATTGATCTTTGAGAATATAGTGTCGATGATATATAATAAAGCAAGATCATACAAAGGCATTTATTCTTATGCCTGTGAAAGAGATTAATGACAATACACCTGGTGAAAGAGGTATGAGGGGACAGTAGCGTTTGGCAGTCGGTTCCCTCTGGCTGCTATTTTAGTTTGTAAACATTCCTACCTTAGAAGTCTTTCTATTATTAGAAAAAAATAATAAACGTCTTATATGTGGGCTGCAAATAATTTCTTGTGACACCTGCACTAAATCTCACATTAACGTCGCATACTTTTTATCATTATAACGATTCACATATCAGAGTGTCGACAGTTGTGACGTACACTTTGTCCTACTTTAGTGGTCAGTATTTATTTAAATTAAAAGCACGAAATAACTAGAAAGTAATTTTATTGAATACTAGCTTTTACTTGCGGCTTCACCTGCGTGTTCTAATAGAGATACTTAACTAAAGTTGTGTACGTGTGTGAGTGAGTGGGTTGCTTATAGCCATCTTCGATATATGGACTAAAGAAAAAGTATTTTTCAATTCGAATTCGATTTTCAATATTTAATTCAATTATAAGTAATTTTGATTTACATGACTTTATTTTTAATGAATGTTGAAGCCACAAATAAGTTATCACTACCTTCCCCACCTATAAAACAACAAAATAGAATAAAACGTACCTTTTAACAGTATTGTAGTCTCCTCTATCAGCGTTCAGTAGGAAATTCTTCTCCTCCTTAGTGAGGGGTTTCTCTTGAAAGCTGTGCAAGTCATGTTGACTGTTCCGGACCGCTTCTTGCGAACTCCCCAGGAGTTCTTCTCTCGATCCACGATTCATTTTGCTCTGAAATTAAAGCATAAAATGAGATGGGTATAAAATTGAGGCCCATATGGCACAGATTAAAAAAAAGAGTCTGTCTAAGTGCTACGGTTGTGGGTTCGATATCCACTTGGGGAGAGATTTACTATAATTATGCCTTACCGGCTATGTCTCGAAAATTGGGCGATGCATGGCTATGTCTCGAAAATCGGCCTACCCTGCTACTTACAGTGTGAATCTAAAAATAAATCGAGGATGTAGTGCAGTCTTGAGGCCACACATCATTTTTGTATTTTTGATCAATATTCATCAATTAAACAAACACCACGTTCTCCATTTCCCGCCCAATTTTTGAGACACTCCGCGTTGAGTGGCGGAACACAACGCTGCGCTTCGTCTGCCAGAGCGGGGAAATGAGAATAAGCTAAGCTAAGTAAATATCTACAAAATAATTTATTTTCATACTATACAAATCAATATAATACACAATAAGATTATTTTATAAAATTATGGCAAAGTTACTCAACATTGCCAGTTATTAAAAATGCTGTTTGCGTGAAGCTTATATTTAGAAAGCTGGACTGTTTCATTTTTTTATTGGAGTAGAAATAGCGACGGTACACATTAAATACACTCGGCCTTTAATTTAAAATTCCTTCATATACTGACTCTTAGATTGGTTTACTGAAAAGGGTTTATGTTTCAGTGTATTTTTATGTCCAATTTAATATATTCTGACTGAAATGATAAAAGGGACTTAAACAGTCAATTCTACAATTAGATTAATGTTCACGTTCACCTTCCCGTTGCATTCCGTATGTAGCAGAGTAGGCAGGGGGAGCCTAGTTTTTAGGCACTCCGCTCTCCAATCAAAACGCAAAGAATATTAGAAAAAACTAGAACCTCATTAGAAAAAATGCATAAAAAAATTCGATTCGTTCAAATTTTTAAAAAGATTTTTTTTCATAATAATAATTTAAAAAAGTACTATCAACATTGTACTATCTATACTAATATAATAAAGCGGAAGAGTTTATTTGTTTGTTTGTTTAAACGCTAAGTTCTCTGGAACCGGTAGGGTCGGAGTTACATTGTTTTTATTTTGTATGAAACTTGCATTTATAAAATACAAATATAGGAAAAAATACGAAAAATTAAAATTTATAGATATTTTATAAAAAAAATTGTTATTTGTAGTTTATTTAATACGAAATGAGTGCATACAACTGCAAACTAAAGTTAATGCGTTGTTATGTTGCGTAACTTAATGCCGCGCATAAAATTAAAATAATTCATTGCTCCATATTGGAATCGAGCCCGCGACCGTCGCTTACAATAAGACACTGTGTTGCTTCTCTGCGATAGTCTAAGTTTAAAGAACTCTATATATATTGATTGACTGAAATGCAACAAAACGAATGTAAGCTAAAAAACTAAAGCTTATATCTTTTTTTTTACTTGTCGTTGACAAATTGTTGTATTATATCATAATTAATTTTATTAACTGCTCGCGTACTGACTCATTTGTTTTTAAGTACACCTTTTACTTAATATTTAATATAAATGACTGTTTTGTACCTGTTAAGACTTTGAAAACTTATTTTTAGCTTTTTTGGTGGAAATTTTAAAGATATGTTATTTTTGTTTTGTTTTTTAAGAATATATATTTGAAAATAGTTATTATTTAGAAAAGGATGAATACCTCTTAACACATAGTGTAAACATAATTTGGCGGAAAGTGGGGAACGAAGTGCCCTAACTTTTTTCCTTTTATTTATATATATGTATTATATATAAAGCGTGAATCTATTTTTAATATTATACAAGAATTAAGTCACGAATATCAAAGGTTTAGTATAAATGCGATGTCGCAAAGACTATATTTTTGTGCTCCGCCATCATGGGGAGTATATAATAGTCGTGTGATTCATGTGGACGAAGTCGCGATCAGAACATTAGTATGTCACATCTCACTTATTAAAATCTTATTAAAATATACTAACTAGAATGAATAGAAGGATATTAATGAAATATTACATTTTAGAAACCATCATTTATTTGCAAATTAACCAATTATTATGGTAATTCAGCGACAGGTTATAAATAACATATTCTATTTAGTTTATTCTAATTCGGACTTTATGATTTATAACACAATATGTTATCAAACAATTATTGATTTAGTATACCTATGTATATATTGAAGCATTTTTCCTTTTTTCCCATAATAGAATAGCCAAAGGGTACCTGGGTTCCTTATGACACTTTGTTCCCCAGTTTCCGATCAATTTTCGAGACATTGCGTATTCAATGGCGAGAAATATAATCATTTCCCTGAATGAAGATTGAACCCACAACAGACACTTCACCACTGTATCATGATGGCATAATTATATATTTATATATTAGACTAGAGGGCGCGCGCGGCTTCGCCCGCTTATTAGGAGTGAATTCTAAAAAAACCACGTTCAATAAAATATTTTTAACAGTCTGAATTTAAATTTTTATAAAAATCGGTGGCAATTTAAAGATTTTTCCATATAAACTTTCAACCCCTTATTTGAACCCTTAGGGGGCGAATTCTTAAAAACCATGAAACACGTGTTCAATAAAATATTTTTAAGAGTCTGAATTTCAAATTTTATAAAAATCGGTGCAGATTATTTTTTTTTCCATACAAACTTTCAACCCCTATTTCATCCCTTTAGGGTTAAAATTTTTGAAATTCCCTTCTTAGTGGATGTCCAGAATATGAAAATAAACATCTGCCCAAGTTTCACGTTTCTACCATCAGCGGTTACGGCTCTGCGTGCGTCTTACCTCAGTCAGTCAGCACAAGTCCTTTTATATATATAGATAGATGTCTTTTTTTCTATCTCATATTTGACGAGATTGATAAATAATTCACCTTACAATTTTCTTCTACGTCTTTTGCCTTTTTTTATTGTACGTTGTACGCACGTTTCCACCACACAAGCGGAACTTAACGCCGAATTTATCTAATCGAATCGAAGAAATAAAATTACGAATCAAACTGAAACACTCATCTACTATCGATACAAATGGATGTTATAAATTAATTATATAAATTTTCTTACATTTTATAAATTTTTCCCACTAAAACTTTATGTTAACACAAAAAATCACATATAAAATCGAGCTTAAAGCTTTTCCAATTACAAAGTAGTGTCGCCAATAGCAAGGTGACTTTGGTACTGTATTTTCTAGTCCACAAAAGGCAAGTCAACAACCAAATGAGAAACAAATACGTAGTATACTAACAAACCTTCGCAGGTTTGTTAGTATGCTAGAATTATTGTTAGATATATAGCCCTTTGTTTATTGACTTTTGCTGATTTATTTATTATTTATAAAATACGTTTTATATGCTTATTATATGAATATAAAATATTCTTTGTAGAATATAAAAAAAAAATTAGAAACTTTTTTTAGCTTCGCATTGCTTGTCGCACACTAGAGGGATCCTAATTTTAATTCTCGAGATTTTGTCTATTTAGTGACGGAACTTAACATCTCTTAACTTTTTATCTACCAGAGCCGGGAAATTAAAAATAATTTAAATAATTATATTTATTTTAAATCATTTCTCCGAAATTGATGAAATTTTTGATGAAATATTTACTTAAATTTATATTTCCATTTCTTCGCTCTGGTGTCGAGGTTAAGCGCGGCGTTGAGTTCTGCCACTCAACACGCAGTGCCTCTAGAATTCGGCAGAAAGTGGGGAACGGAGTGTCTTAACACTAGGTTCCCTCTGCCTACCCTGCTGTGTGCGGGATACAGCGTGAAGCTAATATAATAATACATTTCTCCGAGAGGACATCAAACCTACAATCGGTTTCGCTTACAGCCAGACGCCTTATCACTGTGCCACGACGGCTACTTTTGCAGAGATAATCGAACCTTAATTAATTATATTTACACATTTCTTGCATTTTGCTACTATGTTCACTAAAAAATAGTAAAATAGCGACTCATTTCTACGTTTTCTATTTTCTTCTAAATACAAAGTCATCAACCTCGTCTCTATAAAATATAGAGAGTAAAAAATAAAAATTACAGTCTTAACATATCTTCTAAGATATATATATTTTTAAACACACTTTCTATTTTTAACAATAGTGTTTTTATTTTATTTTTTCATGTTAAAAAGTCAATGCTCTACCAATTTATTGTACGCAAGGCTGGAAATTTATGTATAACATTGTATAAGGGTTAGGATATCTCAAGTGACGTGACATGTGATAGTCTGAAGCTATTGTGCGATATAATATAAGATAAGCTTTAACTTATCGGTGGAGAGGGAAAAGGTTGATATAGTGTAATAATATTCGTATAAACTATATAATATAACAAAATTGTAAATGATCGCTGTCTGTACATGGATATATGAGCATGTATCAATGTAATAGAATAAAGGTCTTTTTTCTCTCTTTATCGGGTTGTCGATTTGTCGGTTTGTCCTTCTGCTTGTGCACACTAATCTCAGAAACGGAAAATAGAAAATTTAATTGCACTTATCACTGTTGTATTCTGATCAACTTCCCTTAATAGTTGTTATTTGTTTTGGTTTATAAATAAAAAAATTATGATAGTTAGTTAAAATAATGGTTTTATTGAATTGACTGAAATTTTTGTTCAAGGTGTGGATTGTATGGATTGTCCTTAAAATAATATTTTTATTTAAACGAAAGACGGTATAGACGACGTCTCGTAATTACGAGACATCGTCTATACCGTTATATAAGAGTCCGTAAAAGTTCATGCATGGTAAGAGAAGTAGGGGAGACCTCGGTTGACCCCCGAAAACACAGTAATAAAGATACTGGAGGAAGGTCACGTAAAAAGCATGAGGACCCCCCGGTTTATATTTGAAATTCGCCACGACACAATCAAAACGTACTTCCCGTGGACCTACAATTATGAAAGGCGAAAAGTGAGAAATTGCGGCAGTAGTAGGAACAGTCCAAGTCAAAATGAATGATATAGAACTTATGAATGATATAGAACTTATAAGGAAATTATTTAAAATTTATATTTACAGTTCATTTCATACAAAATGCCTGCATACACCTGCAAGCTTATGTTTGTTAACTTTTATAAACCACGCTCCTTTTGGCGAGTCTTCCTTCATGACGCGTCTTGCAATTAGTACGGAACACTTGACTTATGATATTTTATATTTTTTTACTTATCTACAAAAGAATATTAATCAGAGAAAAATGTCTTTGTTAAAGTTTTAAACACAATATTTTCTATTGTATCTAAAGCATTATTTTAAAAAAATATATGCTTAAGAATTTTTCATTTTAAATAAAATAACTCAAAGGAAAATTAGAAGTGTTTTTATTGTAAGCTTCATACAGAAATTTTAATTAAAAATTTTGCTAAATTTTTTTTATTAACTAAAGATGATATTGTTCTGTTTTATTTTACTGTCTTACAAGTAAGCCTCATCCACATTTGCTGGCCGAATTTATCTATGTTATGCATAAAATAAATTGAATTTTATAAGACAATACACAATTTAATCTAGATCTCTTTTTAACATTCATTCATCTATAGCACAATCATGCGTCTAAGCTCGACAGGTTGTGAGTTCGATTCCCATTTAAAGAAATTAAATATTTAATATTTTCATTTCTTCGCTCTGGTGTCGAGGGAAGCGCGGCGTTGAGTTATGCTACTCAACACGGAATGTCTCAAGAATTTGGCGGAAAGAGGGGAATCGATTGTTTTAACACTAGATTCCCTCTGCTTACCCTGCAATGTGCGGGATACAGCGTGAAGTTGATAAAACATTAAAATCTCAATGTTAATTAGGTATTATTTTTGTGCATACTAACATTTTGGCATATTGATAAGAACTTACATTAAAAATATTCGGCCGAATTCTGAATCTCTCCCTTTTATGAAGTCGGTTGAAAATGAGAACATTTTTTTCTTAAGTTGGTAGAAAAGAAATACAACGATCAGGAATCTCTCTTCTAACACCAATTTTAACAATGTTTTTCCTTGTAAATATTACAGTACAATTATATTTTTTAACAAAAAACAAACTTGTTCAATTTCAACCGGATCCCATAATCAGAACTTAACCAAACTTTCACCAAACTATTCTTGAAGTGTATCCTGTCAAATTAGAATCGTTTGGCGTGATATTGAGTTACCCGTCCAGTTATCGCGCACATACCTAATGCAAATTTAAGACTTATGTGATTTTCTTATAGATACCATTGTCAGAAGTGAACAAAACACACGGGAAGTACTAGCTTTCAAATAAAAAAAATCACCAAAATAGGTTCACCCAGTCAAATGTTC
>JAATLQ010028386.1:242515-268466 GCA_013421005.1 Heliconius erato x Heliconius himera | reverse complement strand
CATAATCAGAACTTAACCAAACTTTCACCAAACTATTCTTGAAGTGTATCCTGTCAAATTAGAATCGTTTGGCGTGATATTGAGTTACCCGTCCAGTTATCGCGCACATACCTAATGCAAATTTAAGACTTATGTGATTTTCTTATAGATACCATTGTCAGAAGTGAACAAAACACACGGGAAGTACTAGCTTTCAAATAAAAAAAATCACCAAAATAGGTTCACCCAGTCAAATGTTCAAAGGTAAGAAACGTAATAAAATTCAGTCGAATTGATAACCTCCTTTTCTTACAGAAGTTGGTTAAAAAGAACACATATGTCAAAATGCAGGACGATACTTCTCAAGTCCTCACAGACTTTTAAGATATGATATGAAGTTATGTCAATATACATATGTAGCTGCTGTATTAGTGATTATATATTTTTTTAAAATTTTTATTGATATTTTTTAAATATTGAAAACAAACATAATACTACCAACCTATTGTAATTAAGTACGAGCGTCATATTTTAGAAACAAAAACTTAACTAGGTAAATTGAGGTCAGTCGTGGCTCAGCGGCACTAGGTGTGACTGTAAAACCGACTGGTTGTGGGTTCGATCCCCACTCTAAGAGATGAAATATTTAATTTTAAATTTATATTCTCTTATAAATAATAAATTTAAATTTATCTTAAATTTATATTTCCATTTCTTCGCTCTGGTGTCGAGGTTAAGCGCGACGTTGAGTTCTGCCACTCAACACGCAATGCCTCCAGATTTCGGCAGAAAGTGGGGAACGGAGTGTCTTAACACTAGGTTCCCTCTGCCTACCCTGCTGTGTGCGGGATACAGCGTGAAGTTGATTTATTTATTTATTTTATTTTAAAAAAATATAGAAAAATTGCTTGTCATTCAGCTTCAAACGTTGGTCGTCTTAAATCGTCGTCTGATCTAGGATATTTAAATCGAACAAAAAAGTATAAAAAGCGCATCATTTTATTTGCTATGTATAAAATGCAAGAAAGCAGTGCAAAAAGATTGTTTACCACAGTATTCATGTTGAACCTGACACGAGGCTTCTTACTCTTTTTTCTTTTCTTCATTTTCACAAATTCTATATAAACACTAATACACTCACCACAAACTTAAATACAAAATAAAAGATAAAAAAACTAACAAAAAATACTAAATTATATCCATTTTATTCGCTTTTTTAGACACTCCTTTAAAAATATTTTTTATCATTTAGTGAACGTTAAACGTCAGTCAAAAAGGGAAGTAGTAAATTAAAAAATAAATTGTACGAGTACGTTTCAGATCGACTCCCGCGCATTACTAATTCCGAAATAGCTTATCTTGTACAGCGTCAGCTAACGTTCTTTCATTTTAGCTTAACTAGTATAGATTTATGACTTTGCCTTATTATAAATGCTAGTAAATTATTATGTTTTTTTTTTTAATTTACCAGAAAATTTATATGAGTGAAAATTATATGTATTATTTAGCTGCATACCTAATCGAAATAAATGACGTACAGATTTGGCTTCTATGTCAATAATAATTGCATTTTTTATTCAAATTTATGTCGATCTTATATTTTATTGGTTTTTTATTTTATTTTCTGCATGTATTCTTACAATAACTGACAACAGGAGGTAGCTTGGTTTTAATTATAGTGATTTCCTCAATCTAAATGAGGAAATATTTATATTTATAATATATTTTCATTAATTCCACTTTGATAAAATACGGGGATTTAGTGGAATCCAACTGAATCTTTAATCACACCATGTCTCTAAAAGTGGCATGGAAAGCGGAGACCACACGGATGTGCATATATTTATAATGATACAAACAAAAATAAAATAAAAATGAATTTGCAATGTTAAGGCAAAAGTCTCTAGTGTTGTGATTTAAATAAAAATTCGGAAAGTCTTAAAGCGCTGGCGTTAATACGAACGTTTCATCAACAAATTAAATGTGATATGTGATTCATCATAACATCTGTCTAAATAGCTGAAGGTCGCTGCTTTGATTTCCACTCGAATCACTTCAGTGAAGCTTTAAATCAAATGAAGATTTTCATTGATCATTAGTTTTATAGGTTAGTTTTTATTCATTCATATTTTTTTACTTTGTTAGCCTTTTGCATATTAAATGTGTATATCCCGTTTATCAACAATCCCTAAATTGGTACGGGACCAGTGGGTTACTTTTTTGTGTAGTAAATTTACACAAAACATTATATAGTCCTTCACATCTTCTCTATTATCTCAAGATTCTAATTATTAATATGCTTTTATTGAATCTAACCATTTTGGAATTTTAAATTAGAGTATTGGTAAAAGTAAATAAATCATCACGTCTCTATAAATACGCAATAGAAAAAAAAATAAAACTGTCATTTTATTTCTCCCATATGGCGTTCTATTCTTTGATGTACAGTAACGATGATTTTGTTTACATTGTAAAAATACCTGGTCCCGATCGATGGCGCGGTCGAATTATAAGCGGATAATCTCTTAATAGGATAGATTAGTAAAGTATCATAGTTTTGTCCTTTAGTTTATGTAATTTGGGTTTTATTGTTATTATTGCATACGCGCGTATAGGATTCGTGTGTTGTATAATGTCGTGGTTTCTAGAATATTTTTTTATTTTATCATACTTATTTAGAAAACGTATAATTTTTTTTGAACGTAGCGGGACTCGAACCCACGCCTCCTGGAAACCAGGAGGACCTGATCGGTTTCCAGGAGGCACGGGTTCGAGTCCCGCTACGTTCAAATTTTTGTACGTTTTCTAACTAAGTATATTTCTTTCCTAAGCGTGGATTATCACTTTAAAAATGTTTAAAAGTTTTTATGATTTTTTTGTTTTATGAAATTATGGGCGTGTGAAACTTGTCACTATATGCTTTTTGTTTGGTCTACTATTAGATTTTAAAAAGGAAATCTTATAACCAAGCTATGGCTAATAGTTATTTTTATTATTTTATTTTAAATGTTTATTATTGGATGAATAATAAAGATTAATTAATGATTAATGGGTGGCTGGAATTACATGAAAAAAATATTGAAATATGAAGCAGTAATATTATAACACACGAATGTATACCAATATTTTGGTAAGTCCATGGGAAGAGTATTAAAAATATACTCTTTATGTAATTTATAAAATATATTTTTATATAGATATTAAATTATTATTAAGATTACTAAGTACTAATTTGATACGTTAAAAAACAATAATTGAATGAAATTTCACGAATTCCTATTCAAATACATAGCTGTAGCTGTTATGGCCTTTAAAGTCCTAAAGGTAAGTGACATTTGATGGCAAAAATGTAGAAAAGGGCACGAGCGAAGTGTATAATTAATAAACTGGCAAAGTGCGAGTCATACTCAAACTTGAAGGGTTCCATATCATTATCTATAAAAACAGCAAAAAATCACTTCTTGTATGGAATCCCCCTTACATACCTATTTTATTATGCTTTTTAGTTTATAGTGTCATTTATCAAAATTTCAACTCTCTAACTATCAGGGTACATGAAATACAGCCTGGTGACAGACAGACTGACATACATTCCAATAGCGAAGTTTTATTAATAAGGTCCCGTTTTTCGCTTTGGGATATTCTAAATAATTATAATGTAATTGATCGCCATCACTCTTGTCGTACCTTTTCCTTCAGTACTCAAGCTGTTAGATTTATGGGTTGAATTTAACCGTTTCTACTTACGGTGAATTATAGCAGTAAGTACGAGCAATTAAAATGAAGAGCTTATAAACAAACTTTTTTAAAATATTTGTAGATCACATAAAATCATTCAATGAGTATATAGTTTATTTATGTATAAAATATTATTAATTTATTTTATTTATTATGATATGTTATTAGTTATTTTTCAAGTATGTATTGTGTTTTGCAACAAATAGCACCTACTTAGTTGTCATTTTTTATTTTTTTTTAATTTCTATAAGAACATTGTTTACTCTGTTATTAAAATCCACTCGCTCTTCAAAATCTATTGAAATGGAGTATAAATAAAATTATTAAAAAAAATAGCAAAAATGTAATAAAAATAATAAAAAAAATAATTTTACGACTTATTATTATTATACGATAAGAATATCTAGCCAGCTTTGTGTAGTCTCAGATTTGAATTTAATTTTAAATATTGGTACGTTTTTAATTGATGCATTTATGAAATTTCCAATATTCATAAACTTGTTAAGACAGTTCACTCATATATAACAATATATGAGAGAGAGGATATAAAGCCAAGGTTATAGCCAGTCGTTGCAAGATTAACACAGTATCGTTTATAGCGTATAACAGTTAAATTGAAGTACATCCCGGAATCAAATTTCAAAGTGAAGTGAAAATCAGTCCAAAGCTGACACATAGTAACTGACAATACTTTACTAATATGTATAATAATTATATGGAAATATAGATTTATTACAGAGGCCGTCGTGGTGCAGAGGCACAAGAGTGTAACTGAAACGTGACAGTTGTGGGTTCGATTCCCACTCGAGGGAATGTATTATTATTTATTAAATATTTCATTCCCCCGAGTGGGAATGAACCCACTACCGTCGTGTGTACAGTCGCACGCTTGTTCCTCCACGCAACAAAACATTGAACCCGACTACATTATCTAAATTATTGTATCCAGTAACACTCGCGTCGTCAAGACAAATCCATCGACGTGGTGTATGCACGTGAATCCTTATTTAGGTGCTTTCTTACTTTGCAAAAGCTGAAGATGTATCTACAATTAACGAGAAAAGCTGATATATTTTATAAATACTGTGGATTTAAAGGTGTTCATAACAGCTTTGTGGTGGTAATGTAAATAATTACTTAAATTATAATATTATATACAATTATTCTGCTCTATTATATATACAATTATTCCGGGGCCAGTCGTGGCACAGTGGCACAAAGTGTGACTGTAAATCGATTGGTTGTGGGTTCGATTCCCACTTGAGGAGATGAAATATTTACTTAAATTTATATTTCAATTTCTTCGCTCTGGTGTCGAGGCAAAGCGCGGCGTTGATTTCTGCCACTTAACACGCAATGCCTCCAGAATTCGGCAAAAAGTGGGGAACGGAGTGTCTTAATACTAGGTTACCTCTGTCTACCCTGCTGTGTTCGGGATACAGCGTGAAGCTGATTTATTCTGATGTATACTAGAAGATATACCAAGTAGAAACTAGAAATGTTTTGCAAGGACATCAAAAGATGACATCAGTATGTTTGAAAGCCAGATTGCAATGGTAATTAGAATTCAGCGGGTGTGAGTACGAAATCTGTATTTTGATATACCTAGTCTACAAATAAAGTGTTTTTTTGCACGGCTTAATTAGACTCCTATTTCTAGATTTGAGGTCATCGTGGCGATATATAGTGTTTGACCGTAAACATAATAGTTCTAGATAAGATTTCCATAATGAATTATTTTTATTTTTCCGATTTTGTAAAAGTGTGGCGCTGAGTTCGGTCATTCAACACACGCAGTGTCTTAATTTAAAGCGTAAATGTAGAGTGTCTTGACACTTGCCACCTTAAAGGGATAAAGCGTGGACAAGAAAAAAAACTAGACCAATGTACAGTGGGAACAGACACAATTTTTTCATAACTTTTAATATATAACATTTTTCTAATAAAATATTCTTATAAAGTTAAATGTACTTTGTAAAATATAGAAAAAAAATACATTAATTTTTATTTTGGCAATTGATTAAAATATCAACGGATAAATGCATAAACAAGGGATTTATGAATGGCGGGACGTAATTGTGACTGATTATCTGTGAAATCTGAATCAGTATAGTTGCCAATAAAAGTTTAATATTATTAGACTAAACTTTTTAATTATATAGATTTTTTTTTAATGGATTTATATTAAAACTTGGAAAATTCATGTGTCTATAAATCATTTATCGTCGCTTCCAAGTGATCTATCTCAAGATTATGAAAATAGTTGCAGCCCATACGCTGCTTTGCCCACTTAGGCATATAATTATGTTATATCAAAATTTTACCAAATATTTACATAAATTGTAGGCTATGTGTTTTTCTGATATATAAGCTATATTACTATAAAGTTTCATTACAATCTGTTCAGTAGTTTTTGCGTGAAAGTAGAGCAAACATCCATTCTTATAAACTTTCACATTTATAATATTATAATATATATAATATGCGCCAGTCGTGGCGCAGCGGCACGAGGTGTGACTGCAAAATCGACTGGTTGTGGGTTCGATCCCCACTCGAGGAGATGAAATATTTACTTAAATTTATATTTCCATTTCTTCGCTCTGGTGTTGAGGTTAAGCGCGGCGTTGAGTTCTGCCCCTCAACACGCAATGCCTCCAGAATTCGGCAGAAAGTGGGGAACGGAGTGTCTTAACACTAGGTTCCCACTGCCTACCCTGCTGTGTGCGGGATACAGCGTGAAGCTAACATTATAATTATATTCTATTTTTTTTTCTAATATATTTTATTGATTTATTAAAAATATTTTTAATATAATATTTTTTTTAAATTCGGAATAATAGAACAGATGGACTCTAGAGTCTAAAATATTAAACTTTTTGACAAAAAAATTAAAAAAGGTAACACATTTTTGTACTTTTGTTTTACAAAATGTTATCATAGGGCTATTACAAAATGGCTGCTAATACATAGGATGTTACGAGTTCAATTTCCACACAATATCAACTTTAGGATCAAAAAAAATCTTTTTAAACCAAAAGTTCTTGCACATTCTTAAAGTAAACTGAGAAGTATGTCAGTTTGTCAGTACTTGCGTTATTTGTGTAAGTGATTTACTTGTATAATGGGATTGGGGCTCAAGGTGAGCACGAGTAGCGGATTGGAGACAGGGTAAAGATTGATCGACTTATGTACGCACGTGTTTGGTTCACGTGATGTTCTAGTAGTTCAGTTTAAAATTACGTTAAGTTGTAGATTGGCTTGGGCTGTTACAAAAGTATTTAAGGTACTTTTTTCAGCTTCACGCTGTGTATCCCGCATGTAGAGGGAGCCTCTATCCCCGGGGGATCCCGCTCTCCACTTTCTGCTGACTCTGGAGGACTTACATTACTAATAAATTGTTTATATTATGCAACTTATTAAGACAAGTAAGGAAACGAGTGGTGCTTTGTTAAGGTAAACTTTAAAAAAAATGTGTATGATATAAATTATCAACTTATTTAGAAATACATATTGTAAATTAACAGCTTCACGTTTTGCTCACACAGTACGGTAGGCAGAGGGAACACTTAAAATATTCGATTTCCTGACAAAATTT
Organism: Heliconius erato x Heliconius himera; assembly: GCA_013421005.1. Lineage (NCBI taxonomy): Eukaryota > Metazoa > Arthropoda > Insecta > Lepidoptera > Nymphalidae > Heliconius > Heliconius erato x Heliconius himera. Next base: position 261,154 of record JAATLQ010028386.1, on the reverse strand, counting down.
TTGAAACACACTGTTGAATGGCAGAGTTCAACGTTGCGCTTCGTCTGCGTCTGCTTCCCCAAAATAGAAAACAAATAAGCTATCAGATGACTATTGAAAAACAAGTTAATGTATAGTTTTGGAAAGATCTGTGTACTCAATGATTTATATCATATTTTTGCTTTCAGTAAGTGTTGAGAAAGAAAAAACAAAGAAAAGAGTGATAAATCACAAAATTTTTACATAATACATTATACTTTCGTACACTACTTAGTAGTTATTAAGTAACGGTCAAACTGACCTCCTCCAAACAGAGACGTTCTATGTAGGTTAATAAGATTGACCATTATTTATTGTACTTTTATAGTTGTAGTTGATGATCAGAGTGTTTTTGCTGCTTTGGTTCTGTTTTTCCAGACCAATTTTGAAAGTAAAAATAATTTGTTACATGCTATATATTTATATTCGCAGTTGGGATTCTGAACATACGGTTTATGGTTATCAGTTCAATCCTTATTTGAGGTAATATTTATGGTAAAAATAGCCTCCCTTTGCTTTTTAGGACAAAGCAATGGAAAAGAGAAAGCAAAGGAATTATGGAAAGTAAATAGTGCCCATTAGCGTTGTTTTGTGACAGTGACTTAATATCTACTTGATGCCTTTTATATGTAATTCACTAGTTTGTAACTGCGGCTTCACCTGTCTGGTCAAATAGAAATAACTAAGAGTTATACATGTATGACATAATACGTTCTAAGAGCCCGAAATAGCTGTGTACAGTGGGTTAATTTAAAACGATTAACATGACATCAGCTTCAAGTTGTATCCCGTATACAGCAGGATATGTAGGTAGATACTAGGGAACCTAGAAACACTAGGTTCCAGCTCAGGGTACATCAGGGTAGCCAAGGGCCCTCTGGCTACACTGCACGGGTCATACATGTATAACTCTTAGTTATTTCTATTAGACCAGACAGACAAACTCGTAAACTCACTCTGTTCCCCACTTTCCGCAGAGTTCCCCAGACATTGCGCGTTGATTGGTGGGACTCAACGCCGCGCTTTGCCTCGACACCAGAGCGAAGAAATGAAAATACCCACACTTAGTCGATTTTACATTCACTCTGTGCCCCTGTGCCACGACTGGCATCAATTAAATAATATAGCTTATGACCTTTCTCTATGAATCAAATATAAAAATATTTTTTCAAATTGAAACTGTTCAGGTTTAAAATATTACTAGAGACTATATAAGACACTCCATGTCCGGTATCAATTTAAGTATAAAGTAAATTCTATTGTTTTTTCAAGAGTTTTATTTACACGAAATAAGGTAAATTTTATTTTTCAGCATTTCCAAAATGTTTCACAAATATACTAAGATAACCTATTTAAAAATGAATCCTCTCTTAATTCTTCTTTTTAGACATTTAACATGTTGGGTTGTGATACCTAAAGTCGCTTTGTCTGACTACACTGAGGAACACCTACATTATTACAGCCACGTCTCAATAGAGTTACGATAATACGTAAAATTATTACACCATTCATAATTTAAAAAAAATATTTTTAGAAACAATAAGTTAAGCTTTCTTAATAAAAAGAAGCAAATCAAGTTGCATAATTATTAATATTATTACAAAATTTTCCACTAGAAGCTTACAACTTCTTAAATTTTATTACTTAAGCCGTACAATACATTGTTATTCATTTAAAAAAAATTTCAACAAAACAATGATTTCGAAAGTTTAGTGTTTTAACACCTGGTTCTTCTTGACTTATCTTACGTTTTAAGAACTTTAGTACTAAATTCTTAAAACATAAGCAAAAAAATTAAAAAAAATCAAAAATGTTTTTTCTACTTACCTATTATTCACTAATACTCATGATCACAATACACAATGGTAAGTAATATAATACCACACTACAACTTGTCCTGCGGGACACTGGACGGTATGCTAAGTGAATACGTTAATCGAATTTTCAAAGTGGGCTCGCCATCGGTTTAGGGATGGGCGGTATATCGATATGAAGATGAATATTAAAAAAATAAAATGCAAAGCAAAATAGTTCTTATTGAATACCAGGTAAATAGTACCGATACTTCCAAATGATCGATCTCTTCCAGACAACCTTTATGTAGAGGTGTGAGAATTTACAAAATGGGATTGAATATAGATATGCATATTGAAATATTCTTATTAAGTGACAAGTTTTTTTAAGCATTTCATCTTCTTAATTATAGACAATGTCTATAGAGACAAAAAAACGATAAAAACATTATTTTAAAGTGTAAATAAAGAGTATATATTCGTAGGCAAGCGTAGTGTACCACGCCCTGCAGCACGATGGATAGACGATTTAAAGAGGTGGATGATTTAAAGAGATAGTTGGCGCTCGATGAGGAAGGCCTACGTTCATCAGTGGACGGCGATAGGCTGAGAGTATTCTTATGCATCGATGAACCGAATAAATTTCCGAAAATGGCTACTGCTATTTAGCTGAATAATAATTGACTTTAATTCATAAAGACATTTCTAACATTCTCTGTAGATTCATTCTCTATAATTCATATCGATAAATATAATGTTCATATTCATCACATTCATTTTTGAAAATATTCATTATAAATTTAAAATATCTACACTAAGAAAAAAAAATAACTTATCGATATTGACGTTATGCAGCACTATCTCGCTAATGCTATTACTATAAGTCCGTCGCTTTCAGTCGATATGCTTAACATCTCTGTATCAATACAATATTGGCACAATAAACACATGTATGTGTTTCATTGCCGTCCATGGTCAAACGTCATTGTGGTGCAGTTAGTAGGTGACTGATTGCACGCAATGGTTGCAGGTTAAATTGCAACTGAAGAAATGTCTTAATTTATTATGATTTTTTTGGTACTGCTCAGTTCATCTAAGAATTTGCCGCTTAGTCAGCGGCTTTAAGCTCTGCTGCATACAAATAAAAGTAGTGTTTTTTGACGAGATATTTATAATTTTTGGTTTTTTAGCTTTATGGTGTATCTCGCACAAAGCAGAATAAAGAGAACTTCGGAACCTAGTGTTAAGACACTCCGTTCCCATTAAAACAGTTTCGTTCTCCACTTTCCACCGAATTCTGGGGGCATTGCGTATTGAATGGCGTTTGAACGCCACGTTTTCCCTTCTTATGTACGTGGTAAAAAATATTTTTGGTCTTTTATATGTTAATATTATTGACGTGTACCTATTTGTCATAAGTTACACCTGAACTTCCACTAGTACTATCGAATCTGTAGCCTTGATAGTTACCTAAAGACCTTACTTATTTATCATCCACTCTTTCAAAAAAAATAAACATGCATATTTTATTGTAATGCGAAAACTGCATACGTGGTAAGATTTAAGATTCATTGTCGCTGACCATAAGCTAGCTGTATAATCCAATATATTTTGTAAAAAACCATTCTAAATTGAACTTAATTATAACAGAGTATAAGCTATATTAGAATGTAACAAGCGTTAGTAGACTATAGATCCAGGGCCAAGGCGAGGGATTCCCCGTTTCACCCGATGTTGTACGGTGGCTTTCAAAGTTTTCTCACTAAAATGATTAAGTAGTACTTACTATGTTTGATAAATAATTTATATTTATACTTTTTTTGTTTTATGCTGAATTCTACATTTGGCAGGGTGGAAACTTAGTTTTAAGGGAGTCCGTTATCTAATTGCTGCCGTAATTCGAGATATTGCAGGTTAAGTAGGCGAACTGAATGACGCGCTTTGAGAAATGTAGAGAACGACGTGAGTGTTATCTTTATCTATCCCGTAATATGAAATAGATGCGTAAAGATATATAAATTAAGAAAAATATACAGTTTTGTACTTTTAGTCTAAAATAATGAACAATTTATAATATAACTTTTCATATAATTACGGCCGCTACATATATCAAAAGATTATTTGTATAAAGTACACAATAAGTACCTAACATGTTTAAAAAAAATTATAATTAGGGAATGGTGTGTATTAACGCTAGGTTCCCTCTGTAAGCGGGATACAACGTGAAGCTGATTTATTTATTTATTTTATTTAATTAAAATTTTTAAATATAACTTTTTTGAGATAAAAAAAAACGTTTTAAACTAGTTTAATCTAACAACTTCTAATGAAACCGTCTTTTTAATATACAAGTAAAATAATTAGTTTTCCTTATTAACATTTTCTTAAAGGAAAAAATAAGGCTGCGGCATTAAAACTGCAAAGAGGATTGCAATAATAATTTCTAATCTGCTATAGGTTGAGGGGCGCTGGCGAAGTATAACATGTAATTAGCTTATAAACTGACCTTATAAGTGCAATGATTGTAATGAGATTAACTTAACTTTAACAGATGTTCATGAAAATACGAGAAATATGTAGATAGAAATAGATAGATAGATGGTTGCAGATTCAATCACGATTCAGAGAAATGTTTTTTAAAATATGAAAAAAGAAGTATTAACTATGGAAAAGAACAGGCCAAAGGAAAAGTAAACAAATAAAAATAAATAAATCAGTGTGCGGGATACAGCGTGAAACTGAAAAACAATTAATACATTTAGAGGCCATCGTAGCGCAGCAGTACAAAGTGTGATTGTAAACGCGACAGGTAGCGGGTCAGATTTACACTCGAGAAAATGAAGTATTTAGTACTTCCATTTCTTCGCTCTGGTGTCGAGGCAAAACGCTCCGTTGAGTTCCATCACTCAATACGCAATGCCTCCAAATCCGGCGGAACGTGAGGAGCGGTGTGCCATAACATTAGGCGTAGGAGTGTCTCTACTACTGCTGAAGCTAAAAAAAAAATAAGAATTTCCTTTGGATTTCACGTGATTTAATAAGACATTTAATCTCACCTGTCAAAAGATAAAGTACATCCTTTCCTCCACCACCAAATACGCAACATGTTCCACTTTTGCTCCACTTTTCTATTCTTGAAAGTTATTAAAAAAAACATTTGCATTGAAAATAGCATAGATTTTACGGTATTTAGTAGTTATTGAGGTACTTTGGCCTATCGGATATTGATAAATATAGAAACTTGCGAGATGATTATTATGAATACAAGTGATACTAAATAGAAAAGTTTTTAATCACCAGTGATTCATCACTATGTATATAAAACAAAATCTACTTAAGTCATATATAAAATATATTAGACATCCTTCGAAATAAAACTTTTCTACAATATGTATTCAGTAGTGATTGATGTATGTAAATGATATTTTCTTAAAAAAAAAACTGTTATCCTAAACTTATAGAAATCATCGTAATGGACCGCCCTCAATAGATGCCGCCCTAACCAAACAAAGCCTTTGTACACGCACTATCATTTTGAATGGAATTTTACAATGGAAAATATTATTTTTCCATCAAGTCCCATAAATTATAGTACCTACAGTAATTAAAATCAACGTTTGTATATTAAATTTGTAAAACTAAAATCCTCAAGGGCAACACAAATATAACATGAATAAAATTTTGTTTATTTTATAATCATCATAACATTTTATTTTGACGTTTTTTAATATTATGTTGACGTAAATTGTCAATGTGATTATTTAACCACTTTTATTAAAAAATAATCATTTGTACAACATTAGAAAATAAAATAAGGGTATTTTCATCGGTAGAGACACAAAGGTTTATATATAAATTAACGGAGAAAATTCCATTGGACAGGCATTTTAATTACATCATGTTTATAACAAAATAGAGTAAGTAGAGGAAACCTAGTGTTACAACACTCCGTTCCCCACGCGCCGCTCAAATTTTTAAGACGTCGTGGTGGCGTAATTCAACGCTGTAGTGCAAATTGCAAGATAGAAATAATTAAATATTATACATATTTACGTGGTAACGTGTCTACATTAAGAACTTTATAAGTACTCTTTATATACTAATTTAGACCATATGCTTTTTTATAGATAAAATCAGTGTGTAGGAATCGATCCTTTGGGTGTCGCATTGAACACTATATTTTTTTGCAAGTCTCTAACTTTTAGCAAATATTTTTATGACGAAACTTCAAATCCAATATAACACGTAATAACGCATTGAGTTAAACCAAGCGTGTATTTGTCGATATATTTCTTAGAATTTCTTTAGATATTTGGTTTTGAACCAATAAAGTAGAAATAAAAGCCAAATCGGTAAAAAGTTTTATATACACGTTGTACCATTATCCTATCCTATACCCTATTATCCTTGGATAAGTATAACTTTGTGAATTCGTGTCAACTATATGTGTCTACTTTCACGCTGCTGGGTTTAGTTTTGTTTTTTAAAACGTTTATTGCAAAAATTTAAGAAATCCAGGGATTCAGATCATTAAATGACGCTGTGTATAGGCAACTTGAGGAACAAGACCAAATGATAATTTAAAAAAAAAACATTTTCATATATTACTATGTAAATCAAAAACTTTGTGCTCTATGTTTTTAAGAAAATTGTGCGGAAGGAGGCAAAGTATGATATTTCGCACAGTTATAATTTATATAGAGAAGGAGAGCAGTATGCTAATAGTTTTTTAAAATAACACAAAAAAATATTAAATTAATAAAACGATAACTGTAATAATAATATAATTTCCTATATAACTAGTACACTAAAGCATGTTTGCAATATATACACTTTTGTATACATAGCTGAGGCCGGTCGTGGCGCAGGCAAAGAAAAGTAAAATCGACTAGTTGTGGGTTCGATCCAAACTCGAGGAAGGGAAATATTTATTTATATTTTCATTTATTCCCTCTGATGTCGGTTGAGTTCCGACACTCAGCACGCAATGCCTCCAGAATTCGGCGGAAAGTGGCGGAGTGACGGAGTGTCTACGGGGAACGGAAGATAAGGTTCCCTCTGCCTACTCTGCTGTATGCGGGATACAGCGTAAAGCTGATTTAATTTAATTTTAGTTTTTGTATACATACATTTACATACACGATGCTATGGGAACGCATTTATTACACAATTCATTATCAAGTACTATTAAAAAATACTTAAATTTGGATTTGAACCCGCAATATTCATATTTATTTAGACCAATCCTAATTGAATAAATGACCTTTCTATGACGTATAGTAAAATGCTCAATAAATTAATAGTCATAGAAAATGAATATTTTCATTAATCACTTTACACTAGAATTGTTTGGATATTGATATTTGACTAATAGATTTGTATAAAGCTACGTTTATACTATCCCATTTGTTTCCGATTAGCTATAAAAGTTATAGTTTTTAAAAGAGCTGTATACATATACTAGTCGTCGCCCGCAATTTTGTTTACGTGTACTTTAAGAAATAAAATTTAATAGGTATCTCGTTTTTAACAAATTTGTTGTAGGAATTTTAAGAATATTGCAACAAAAACTGTAATGTATCTTATTTACTTGCTTTAATCAAAGAATAAAATAAACTTAAATAGTAGTACGCTTTGGTAAGAAGGCAAAGCGCGGCGTTGAGTGCCGCTACACAACAAGCAATGCATCCAGAATTCAGGGAAAAGTGGAGAACAGTGAAACAAGTGTGTGAATGGTAATGGAGTGTTTCTTTTAGATTTCTAGAATCCCATATGTTTTTTTTATGTAAATCGCACATCATTTGAAAGAAAATCGCATATGGACTTGGAAAAACAATAGTTGCCAGCTCTCAGTCTGCCGCAAGCCCAAGGTTGCCTGGTTTAAACAGGTCACTTAATGTTAATATTTGCACTCATGTGTTTTTTTATTGAATTATATATCAAATTAAAGCTTATTTTTATTTCATCACAAAAACACATGGTTGCCTGGAAAATAACTGCCGCAAGCAAAGGTTGCCATCATTTGAAACATTTTATTCCGATTCCGTTTAATTGAGAATAGACGATGAAATGCGCGGCTTGCCTTTAAAGGTAGGTAAGGTAGGTTTGGTTTTAAAGTAAAATATTATATAATAGAAGATCAATCTTAAAATGAATGTTTATTCTAGCTGTTCACCTGTTAAATGATGATTTTAATTATAGCAAGTACATACAAAAAACTATTTAAACATGAAATCATCCTTTTTTTCAATTGAAATAATGAATCCATGCTATTAAGTCTTGGCTAAATCTGTTTTCTAAATGCTAATACTCATTTTAATTACCATTTTAAAACCCTAACTATTTACACTTATATGTGCGGGATACAGCGTGAAGCTACAAAAAACTAAGAATTACTATTTAAAGTATCAGGTAATGCATTGACTAACCGAGTTTAGGTAAACCTAATTTTAATTAACCCAACCCCTATTTAAATACTTGCACAGCTTTTTCTCACGTTACTCGAGCTTTGTCACTTTAAATTTAAGAGTATCTATCCGCATAGACATAGTTAAGATAATTAAATTGAATACTTTTACTATGAGAACTATTATTATTTTACTGTAAGTTTTATCTTGAAACGCTCCACAGTACTTTATGACATGTGGTGAATGGAATGGTGTCTAAACGGCATTAGTGCACATTTTTTGCTTTATGCTATTTATTTATTTTTTCTAGTCTATATAATTTAACTAAAACAATTCCTGGTCGTGGCGCAGCGGCACGAAGTGTGACTGTAAAACCGACTGGTTGTGGGTTCGATCTCCACTCGAGGAGATGAAATATTTACTTAAATTAATATTTCCATTTCTTCGCTCTAGTGTCGGGGCTAAGCGCGGCGTTGAGTTCTGCCACTCAACACGCAATGCCTTCCGAATTCGGCAGAAAGTGGGGAACAGAGTGTCTTAACACTAGGTTCCCTCTGCCTACCCTGCTGTGTGCGGGATACAACGTGAAGCTAATTTATTTAACAATTCCTGATAAGGATACGAACCCACAACCAACGATTTACTGTCAGATACTGTCCTACAGCGTCACAATGGCCTCAGCGTATCTATTAAACGTTATAAATATCTGTAAATAGTGGGTGGATGTCATTTGAATGCCAGGTCCATAAAAATAACAATCCAATAGTGAAACGACCCGAACTGTGAGTGACAAATAGAGGAAATCTGGAGATTGATTACAGCTTTAATGCTTACATGGTAAACGCGTCATTCAGAATATTTAGCATTTGATATATTAATACAATAAATGTATTTTTATATTATCTTTAAATAGAATCGACAACATCCAGTATTTTTAGTAATAAGCCGTCGTGGCAGTATAACGCGACTGTTGTGGTTTCGATCCTTACTCGAGGATGAGGATATGAAATATTTGTTTAAAAAATTATATTTCCATTTTTTCGCTCGTTTCGAGGCGGTACGTTAAAACTTTTGTGTACCTCTAAATGTATAATATGTATTTAGATTTTTTTTAGGCTTCACGCTATATCCCGCACATAGCAGAGTAGGTAGATGGAACCTGGAGACCCAATGTTAAGACACTCTGTTCCCACTAAGACTCTTCGTTCTCCACATTTAGCCGAATTCTGGAGGTATAGCGTGGTGAGTGGTAGAACTCAACGACGCATTTTGCCTCGGCACAAGTTCAAAGAAATGAAAATATTAAATACTTAATTTCCTCCAGTCAGAATCGAATCCAGAACCTGTCATGTTTTACAGTCGCACGCCTGGGTCCTCGCACAGAGACTGGTGTCCATAAGATGTGTAAAAGTAAATAAATACGTACATATATTCATACATATAAATAATAAATAGTAATTTGCCGCGATTAGCGACCGCAGCCAACTCACAATAATATTTTAATCATTGAAACCACGATGAATACAGATACGAATGGTTTATGGTAATACATGCTATTGAGTTTTGTTTTTGTTTTATTTCAAATATACCTATTATTTGTTATACGCTTGAGAATCTGAATTTAAAATTGAAATCCTAAATGTGAATAACAATTTTAAATAAATATATTTCTATTTTAGTAATGAGTTCTTAAACTACTAATATATACATACATTTGCAAAGTTTAAAAAGTTTCACTGTCCTATTGTTGCTTTGTGACATACATTGCCTTTGTACTGCCATAAAATGTGGCTTATCAGGAATATGTAGATATATTCTAATTAATTATTAAATTCGAGGCCGCAAGGGCATAAGTGTAAGCCCGACAAGCTGTGGGTTCGATTCCCACTCAAGTTAAAGGAAAAGAAATATCTAACATTTTCATTTCTTCGCTCTGGTGTAGAGGCAAAACGCATTTAGAATTCGGTGGAAAATGGGGGCCGGAGCATCTTAGCACTAGGCTTCCTCTGAATTTTATATAAATATTAGCTTCATGCATTTCTCGCATATAGCAGAGACATCTTGTTGTTATGACACTCCGTCTTTCACTTTCAGTCAATTTCAAAACATTGAATATTGAGTAGGGTTGCGAATTCGATACCCGATGTACTTCCCGTCACTTCTTTTATATACGGGAGATGTCTGCTCTGGAAAATTTAGACATTAAGACAAACTAGGCGTTGAGTTTCACCACTGCACACGTAATGATTCGAAAATTAGGTTGATAGTGGAAAACTAGGTTCTTGTATGTTGTTTTAGCTTACAATACGAGAAATAAAATGTATTATATTAAAAAAATATTTCTTAGTTATTAATTTTGTTGTTATAATTAATTTTAGATATCTTAATGCTGTGCTGTTGGGGCGACCTTGCCTGACTTTAAGCAATGATTAACTGAATTCCCCAAAGAATATTATAAATTTATAATATAACATTTACTAAGAATCGGTTATAAAAAATTGTGTAGGTCATCGTTTAATACTTCTAAATAGGAAAAGTGAAAAACAAAGTGACAAGTCACTAGATCATTAGATTTTTTTTATAATATGTTCTGATAATAAAATATTTATGTTTTTTTAGCTTGACGCTGTGAAACCTAGTGTTAAGACACTCCGTTCCTGCTAAGACAAGAATTCAGAATTTTGGATTCTGGAGGCATTACGTGTCGAGATTTGAGTCGAGATTGCGTGACCGAACTCTTGTTCGTTACCAGAGCGAAGAAATGAAAATATTAAATATTCATTTCCTTGAGTGGGGGAATCGAACCCACAACCTTTCACGTTTACAGTCGACCTCAAATAAATGTTTTCAGGTTATTTAAAGTCAAATAAAGTATTTACAATTACAAGTATTTTTTCAAATCAATACTTCATTAATATTAAAATCAACAGAATATATTCATTTATCTCGTGCCCTTTAATAAATAGTTCAGACGAAATTCTAACATCCACTTTAAAGTCAATTTTTATTACTAAATGGAAAACAGGAACATACAAAGGAAATTGTATCGAAAGGAAATAGAGGATGTAGTAATACGTTGCAAAAAGGTTGTGGCTTAATATTGAGATTTATTAAAATTCATATTGTAAATATAAATTATATTATATTATTTCTTATGTTCCCACTACGTTGAAGTAAAAATAAGTGGTAAGGGACCTCGGACCCTGATGTGTACCTACCCTTTCCAATAAAGAGGAATCATCAAAATGGGTTGGGTTGATATTGAATTATTCGTCCATTTAATACTTAATTTAAATTTAAGACTTATGTAATTTTCTACTTGTCAGAAATGGACCACGTGGGAGGGAAGCACTAGCTTTCAAATAAAAAGAGAATCATCAAAATCGGTTCACAACAAACATAAAAAAATACAGTCGAATTGATAAAATACAGCCGAAGTCGGTTAAAAACTACTTTTTAATGTAACAAAATATGTATTAGCAGTTCACTTTGGTTCCCATTTGAAATTAGTTAGGATGGAGCTGATTGATGTCGATGAATGTTGGTTTATAGTTTACTGAAATGGATATTTTTGTTTTGAAAATAAATTTTACTTAGCTCGTGCTCGCCGTTTCTGTCATTCCACACACGGCGGTTCTCAACGCCGCATTCGTTACCACTCATCAAACAAACCAGGACGTATTGTTTCACGAAGTTTTTGGGGACGCCCTAGCATTATGCACCCGTATGGGGATCGTGGCAAATAATCTGGTGAGTTAGTGGGGGTCTGTCATCTTCTATGTGGCGAAACGTGTAAAACAGAGTGATATACCACTATTTTCTTTCTATCTACCCTACATCATATGAAAAATGTATCAAATTAAAAGCGTTATTAAAAGCTTAATTCACATTAAGCTTTATATTATAAAGTGCATTGTAACACAACGCTAAAGGCGCAATCACCAATTAAAAGCAAGCTGAAACGCTGTCACGAGAACCTTCCGCTGTTTGTGTCCTTTATGAACCATTACGTTATTTTTATGGTGCTTGGAGATATTAATCGTGATTTACTAAGATAATGTAATGTACTACATCTTGTCGGTGATTTTGTTATATTTTCTAATTATTTCATGTCCGAGCAGACTTCCCTGTTACATATTACAGCATACAGCGTATAGAATACAGAATACAGCATGAAGTTTAAAAAAAAATCATGTCATTTTTCTAGTTCACCATGTTGTGATCTTGTTAGGATACTCCGTTCTCCACTTTCCTCCAGTAATTGAGAAGTCTATGTTGAGTGGTGGAGGTCTATTTAATTATTTTTCTTACCAGAATTTGGAGATAAAAATAAGTAAAGAACGGCGTTAAATCCCGCCACCCAACAAGCAATGTGTTGAAATGAATTTCGGAAAGTGCGGATCGGAAATGTCTGAACAGGAACGGAATGTCTTAATATTAGGTTCCCAGGTTCCTTCTCCCTGCCCTGCTACGATACAGCGTAAGCTAAAAAAAATAATTCCTTCGAAAGGGTATCCATCCCACAATCTTTAACGTCAAATATGGTACAACAAGGTAGCTGTGTAAGATATTTTTTTCTTTCAAATTAAGGTCTCGAGTATTTCCAATTCTATTCATTTTAGTATATTTCCTTTTGGGAAGTGAAATTAAACACTTGTGTGTTTTGTCTTTAGTCAAGAATTATGTTTCATATTACTTCATTACATTCGTTGTGATTCAGAAGTGTTCTGAAGAGGCGTTTCATTATTTCATTGTTCTTATTTAAAAAAGTATATAGACTTTAGCACTCGTATTTGGTAAAGTGAGTAGAGAAAAATTTATGGTATATTATACATTCCTAATTGTTTACAAGTTTCAAAATATGGATGAACTTCATATTTAATAATGAATTGGGTTTCGACTAATAAATAAGTGAAAAAGCTGTCAATATATTTAGTGCCCGCGGTAACTGTGATCACAGGTATAATGGGTTATATTGAAACACCTAATGTGATGAAATATAGACATTCCCGATCAATCGACCATCAATCAGTAAGTACTTAGTTTCTGAGATTAGCGCGTTCCACCGAACAAACTCTTTAGCTCTAAGAGAGTTCCCAAAATTCCTTTAGCAATGAAAAAACACGATACTTTTTATTTCATAATAAAAAAAAATAGGATAGAAACAGAAATACACACAGAAAATTTTAAGTAAATTTGCCGACGACTACTAGTTTAAAATACTTACGTGGGAGTTTAATAGTTAAGTTAGTTAGCAGTTCAAATACTTATAAAATTATGTGTGTTTTTCTTATTACTGAGCAATCTTTTTCTATTTTAGATTTTAAAAGTTCTCTTTACTTTACAGCATATTTATAAAACAGAGTAACTTGCCATTAATTTTTCTCTTTGATGATTTTACGCTGAAAATTCTTTGTTGTAATAATCATAATAATTTAAATATTTATTTTAGTTTCACACTGTATCCCGCATATAGCCGAGTGGGCAGAGGGAACCTAGTGTTAACCTCCATTTTTCATGCACTGCTCAATTTTTGAGCCTTTGCGAGTTACGTGTCGGAGCTCAACAGCGCTCTTTCTTTTAAATGAATATAAATATGATTTTTTTTATTTTATTATTATTTAAGACTTTCGGCTAGGAAAAAGGTTTTAAAACTCAACAACGATCAATGTAACACGACTTTATTTCCATATAAATAAAACCAGGAAAAATACTTCTGTTACATGTATGCCTTTTATTCTATATTTCAACAGTTAATATGTGACATCAAATTTAACATTTTTTATTATATTAAATTATATTATATAATAATTCTAGTTCAGTACGAGTATCCCTTTAGCCCAGCCTTGTTGGATACATGTACTGAAAATATATTATTTAGAAAATCTTAAGATTCGTATAGCATGAGAAGTTTTAACTTAAAATTAAATTTAAAACTCTAAACAAAATATTATTAGATTAACAACGTTTTTCTGATTACTGTTTCATAATTTTGTAATCAGGCCAAACATAATTTTAAATAACTTCTGTTTGCGGCGTTGTAAAAATTTAATCAAAATAAATGTAAGCTTGTATATAAAATTCAACTTAAAAAGCCTTATTAAAGTAGTCATTTAGTTACAAATTCTACTAAACTGAATAGATAATTGACATACAAGAGGCCTTATAGGACAGGGTCCAGTAGTGAATTTGACTATGTTAAATTTTAAATTGAAAATGTTAAGTTTCACACAAGAAATTTTTCATAGCTACACACTTTAAAATTGGTGGCAAATCTTTGAAACGGTAAAAGCGTATTTTGCTTTACGTCTATAGACAAGAAACATCGATTATAATAATATTTATATTTATTTAAAAACTCTTATAATAATTTATAAACATGGATACAACTCTGCTAAATATTCTGTCCATATCGTATTTTTAATTTTAAAATTTAAACTATATCATTTATATAACATTAAATACTTTTGAAATAAATAATTGACGAATTTTAAACTCAAAATAAAAAAGATTCGCTGAATACAATCAAACAACATAAAAGGAAATTGAATAAAATCTAAAAACACATAAATAATTATAATATTATAATAGTAAAAACAATTGTGTCTAACTACATGTACTTAGGCTATTTTCGGTAAATCTTTGGCACTAAAATATTAGGGATCACGTATGGCTTTGATTAGATCACAAATAAAATTACGCGTCACAGTCGTGGCATTCAGTCGATCTCTTCTTCCTTTCGGCAACTTCCTCCATGTCATTCTCCCTCAATTCCTCACTGTCCCTACCAAGCCTTATAAAGTGGTCCCTTGCTCTGCTTTTTCTTTGGGGAAAGCCGCTTACAACCAGTTCGGAACTTTGTTCATAGCCAGGTTTATCCTCATCAGTGGATCTGCCAAGTCTGATAAATTTAGGATCACGTCCTAGTCTTACGAAGTTTGAAACTCTTTTAGTTACTGGGCCATCGTATTCATCTTCATAAGTTCTAAGCAAGGATATGAGGTCATCGGTAGTGAAGGTCATGGGTTGAGATCGACCAAAGCGTAAGAAATTGTTGCCCCTACGAGTTGGACGCTGTAAGGCTTCCCGAATGTCAGCTGCAGAAGGTTCTGGTGGATATGATCTACCAAACCTGTGGGTGAATACTTATTGTTAGGTGACATTTTGAGCATAGTGAGAATAGATTAAGCTCAATAGCAGTGTGTGTATTAGTTGTTGAATAGTCTTTATATTAGTTCTCAAATGGTTTATTGCAAATATGCAAAAGATTGCAGATTTTTGAAACAAGAGTATCAGATATGTCTGTGATCAGTATAAATATTTACTCTATATTGTATATATGCATCAATTCCAGTTGTGGCGCAGGGGCACAAAGTGTGACTGTAAAACCTGGTAAAACCTGGTTGGGGGTTCGATCCCCACTCGAGGAGATAAAATTTTTACTTACATTTATATTTCCATTTCTTGGCTCTGGTGTCGAGACAAAGCGCGGCAGAAAGTGGGGAACGGAATGTCTTAACTCTAGGTTCCCACTGCCTACCGTGCTGTGTGTGGGATGAAGCTGATTTATTTATTTATTTATATTGTATAATCATTTATTTTTTACCGTATCATACTCCTATCAATGGCACTCCTGCGCCGAGCTTCCAGATCTGGTGATCTACGAACTGGATTGCCCAACACATCTGAAATCAGGCAGATGAAGACTACTGCTAACATACTTCTATTCATGATTCTTTCTCGATCTGTAAAAAAACAATAAAATTATACAAATTGAAAATACTCAATAAATTTTATAAGAAGAACAAAATTGCATTCTTCAGTTTTTAGTTTATGGCATTCCGAGCGAGTCAGTTGGGCACTAATCACTTCGCCAATGTCACGTTATATGGAGAGCACACGAAGGAGATGGTACGGTAATATAGAGATAATATTACACAATAGGAGAATGCATATCAAAAAGAGATTTAAAAGAGGAAGTCGATAAAACCAAACTATCTTTTAAAGCTCATTTTAATATAGAGATCAATAAAATCTACTGCAAAATCGTATTCTAGTTTATATTGTTTAAATATATAAGTTTTTTAAGAATATAAGTCTGTACAATTAAAATGTATTGTTTTCTAGAAACATCCAATGGTCATAACTTTCTTCAAGTGCAAAAGTTTACTGCTATATATTTTTTAATATTCATTTCAATCCTATTCATATAACACCATGCAAAGGAAGCTGTTCATTAAAATGTCACGTCACAAACTACTTTGAAAGTTAATTTCTTGGAAGGCTTTGGAATATAAAAACACCAGACAAGCGCAAGTCGGGCTCGCCTACTGAGGGTTCCGTAAAATTGGAGGTCTCGAGCTTTTTCTGAAGTTCAGGCTTAGCTTAGCCAGAGCCCTTTCATCTGATACATCACCTGAACTAGCGGCTTTAATACCAAATTTTGCTCGCTTTTAAGCCAATTTTCCGTTACTTTTTTCCTTAAAAGATACTGAAACCCTAAAAATAAAATTATATAGAATATTTTTTCTTTTTAATTCCAACACATATTTTCGTACAAATGCTATAATATTTTATTTATAATATTGTTACAGTATAATAGTAGAATTCATTGCTTAATAATATAAGCATTTCCATAAAGCAGATTTTAGCTCAAAGCCATTCAAACAAACAAATATAAACTGGGCCACTATGACTCGGTATAACATTTTTCCAATAACCCCCAATATTGTTTAGCAAAACACTATATCCTTGAAAACTGCAAGGAACGCGGTATTTCCTGAAAGGTCGTCATCCGACAGAAGGTCGACGCTACAGACACGACGGCGCCGATAGTCGGGACTTACTTTTACAACTATTAATCTGGAACTGTATTCGAATCTTTATTAGCGCATTGCGTAAATCCTTAATATATTTAAATATACTTTTAAATTTGAAATCGCTAGCATAAAGTAGAGATGAAAGAAGCTTATTTCTAGTTTTTATTTATCTATCCGCCATTATTTGCAGAAGGAAAAAGTAAAGATAAGGCTATGTTTAAAATATTTTTCTTGTTCGGCGATAGCCATAAATCCGATGTTCTAGTTTCCGCAGGTTTGGACACGTGTGGAAATTTACAAGCACATTGGATGGTAAAGTGTGTCAAGCATACATATATCATATAGGTGCTCACGTGCCGTCCAATTCTCGAGATTTTGTTTGTTTAGTAGCGAGGTTCAATGCCTAACTTAGTTTTTTGTATAAGAGGAAGAAAATAAAAATAAATTATTCCCGGAGCGTGAATCGAATCCACAATGGTCGTGTTTCTCTTAATCTCAAAAAATTACAGAAAATGGGGAACGAAGCGTCTTAATACTAGGTCCTTTTGCCTTACTTGCAATATTAAAAAAACCGGACAAGCGCGAGTCGAATTGGAGTTCTTGAGCTTTTCCTGAAGTTCTCCAAAAGGCTTAGCTTAGCCAGCGAGCCTTATCATCTGATACCTCACTTGAACTAGGGGCTTTAACACCAATTTTGCCCCCTTTTAAGGCTACAATTTTTTTGGATTTTACCACAAATGTATAATTTTCAGACTTTTTCCTGATAGGTCTTTATACTACCTATAGATGCTAGCTGCCAAATTTCATAGTTCTATGTTAACTAAAAGTGCCTTATTAATTTTGATTCCATATAAAATGTCGAAATACGTTTTTTTTTGTTATACATAGAAATGTAGAAATATATTTTTTGTGTCAAGAAATCTTGCGGCATATCAGTACATGGTTTGAGTTTCATTTCGATATTTCCAAGTGTTTCTGAGGTAAAGACTTTTGACAGACAGACAGACAGACAGACAGACGGACAATATAGTGATCTTATAAGGATTTCTTTTTTCCTTAAAAGTTACGGAGCCCTAAAAAGATCCATAGTCATAACATCAGTTCAATTTAAGCAAACTTACATTATAACACACTGTTCACCGAACTACGACAACAACTGAACCACAAACTAATCGAAACAAATTAAATACAACTGCCTTGTTTCACAGTTAAATCAATACAACAAGTGCGAGTCGAGCTGTACGTAAGGTTCCGTAATATCCATTAATTAATATAATATTAATTAAAATAAAGAAAAAAAATATTTTAGGACTAACTAAATGTATTTAAAAAAAAAAATTAAATTAGCTTCTCGCGGGATACACCCGCACACAGCAGGGTAGGCAGAGGGAACCTAGTGTTAAGACACTCCGTTCCCCACTTTCTGCCGAATTCTGGAGGCATTGCGTGTTGAGTGGCAGAACTCAACGCCGCGCTTAACCTCGACACCAGAGCGAAGAAATGGAAATATAAATTTAAGTAAATATTTCATCTCCTCGAGTGGGAATCGAACCCACAACCAGTCGGTTTTGCAGTCACACCTCGTGCCGCTGCGCCACGACC